>LOJH01013343.1:0-24879 GCA_001685095.1 Ellobius talpinus
ATAAATAAATAAATAGATAAATAAATAAATAAATAAATAAATAAATAAATAAATGATGGATGGATGGATGCATGGACGGACAGACGGACGAATGGATGGATGGTACTTGAGAAGTATGATACCTGAGATCATCCTCTGACCCATACGTGTACATGAATATGTTTCTGTACACACATTTGCACATACTCATATTCATATATAAAAATAACTCTTCCATATGCAATTCTGTTCTAATTATGTTTCCCTTTTTATCAACAATTAGAATGTAACTTAAAACATGTAATATATTACTTGAACTTAGTGTTTATTTGCATAATACTAAAGGTTTACATGTCAAGAACTCTTATATAGCTACAAATGTCTATATGATACATGTAGTTAAGAATGCTTCTAGAGATATATAACTATATGAAACAAGTAGTTATCAAGAAGATAATTTAAAATAAAATATACTTATTCTTCTTGTTTATACATATACTTATTCATAAACATATACACATACATATATATCATAAATAACACATAGAGAGACAAGTGAGATGAAGCAACCACACACCCAAACTCAGTGATAATTATTAATCATATTCTAAAATAGTTTCTTTAGACATATAATCTACCACAATAGAACTGAAATAATTTTGTAAATGTTAAAATGCCTCTCTGAAATTAGTATGCCATCTAAACAATAAGAACAGAATTGTTTAACAGCTCTATAGTGTTCCTGATATGTCAACTGCCATATTATAAAACAAAAACAAATCTCTTATGTGACAACCTTTCTTTGTGGGGCTAATGTTTCTTGGCTTTCATAAATGGGATCATTGGCTTATGTGCATGTAAATCGTTCTGAATGTTATTTTCCTAGAAAAAAGGTAGAATTATTAGTGGTAGACTGTGTATGTTCTAAGAGAAACTGCTTACTGTGTTACATCATAAAACAATTGCAATTCTTTGCAGAACTTGATATACAAAACTAACCTGGTAGGCCTGGTAGATGATGTGGCAGAATGTGGGTGGGGGTAACCAAAAGGGAAAAACAGTTTAGTTTTCAGAGGCGCTTGTTACATCGTTCACTGTTCTGTTTTATCTACATAACTTGGGTCTTCTGATTCTCTTTCTTTTCTGTGGATAATTGCTTTGTTGTTAGTGCTTTGACACTGAGTGACAGTGCTTTTGGGTGGTTGACAGCCAAATCTATTGGCAGACGATAGTCCTCATACACAGAGAGGTGCTTTCTTTCTGCCTGGTGACAGTAAGAGCTCCTGAGTTGACAGAGGAGGTCTCATCCCTCTCAGGAAAGAGACAAAAGCAAAAGTGGGGGGAGTGAGATTTCTGTCAGAATAAAAGCATCTATTTAATTTGACTGTAGAGAGAAATATAACAGGCAAGCCTGTAATGGCTGTAAGTTTAAAACAAATCTTTCATTTATGTGTGTTTTGCCTATAGAAAATTTTATCTCTGAGTAAGCTATCAAGTCTCCAACTCCTGTCTTTCAAAACATTGTAGATGAGAAATAAATTCATCATTTCTCAGTGGAGTTTATTAAAAGGAGATGGGAAGAAAATATAGAGAGGTAAAGTTCTGATATGTTTTATGTCATTGAATTAAAATTAAATAAGCATTTCTAACAATAGTTAGCAGCACTCTGTTTCAATTTGTGCAAGTTTTTGCAAGGTGATTTGCTTTAACAAGGCAGGGGATTAGATTTGCGATTAGTAAGTCACATCTGAAAATTACACAGATTTTGAATACCAGCACGTTCGACTCTTCCTTGGGAAAAGTGTTCATTGTCTCATTCTAGACTGTTTTATGGCCCTTGGAGGACAACTGTGAGCCAGAGAGAGAGAGAGAGAGAGAGAGACAGAGAGACAGAGAGACAGAGAGACAGANAGACAGACAGACAGACAGACAGACAGACAGACAGACACAGAGAGAGAAATAGTAAAAATTGTCACCCATCTGGTTAAGGTGGACTTCTACAGAAGCCATCTTTCTCTCTGCAGTCTCTGTGTCTAGTAAAGAGACCAGCAAGGGACTACCACTCAGTAGCTTGCTCATGGACTTGGAGTTGAAAGTTCAGTTGTTACCACAATTTTAGTTAAGATGGATTAACTTTGTACCAGAAGCTCAGGTCTACCTGTCCTCAATACAGGTGAGGGGTTTCACATGAGATTTTCCTACTGGACATAGAGCATTATGCCTTGCAAGATACAGACCATGAGTTTTAAACGTCGGTTTCTCTTATTCAATAATGTGGCAGCTATTTTTGCATTTCCATACACATTCCTAAAACTGTTGTTTACAATGTGCACCCAAATGTCTGCCTAGATGCTTTGCTTGGAGGCTTTCTGCTCTGTTAGGCAAAGCTAAGAAACAGAGAAATTGATAAATGAGAGATATACCATAAAAAGATAAATGCTCCAATAACAATAAAAGAGAAAGATGTTACATTAGATGGTACAAAAGTAGTTCTGATTAAAGTTTCACCCTTAGGGTAGTCCCTGGGTGATATCTAAGAAGAAACCTGAAAGACAAAATGGTCGATACATTTGGTTATTTGGAGATTAGCAGAGTCAAAGAGACTCGTTAAAAAGGAAATTGAGAGAAAGAATGTCCTTCTGAAGTTGCTTCCTGCTCAGCAAAGCAGGGTTGTATGATCTCAACTTCTAGGTTCCATTATCACTTTCTCAAATGTGTCTTCTTCCTGGGTCGGAGTTTATTAATAATTAAGTTGAAGTGGATAGATGAATCAGTTTGTGTTTTCAACTGAACGATGGCACCCACTGTGAATATTCAAGGGAGAAGATGGCTGACGCTGATGCCGGCAATCTTATGTCACCCACATCCAGTTATCTAACACTTAAAACCCCTTTGTTCATTCTTGTTGTTGCTCCAACTGGCTACATCACAGCCACTTATCAATTTTTCATTGAAATTTGTCTCATCAGTGAATTGCTGAGGTTTTTCAAGTCTCCCTATTGAAACGTTGCCCGAAAAACAGAATGTTGATCATACTAATGTGTTTTTAAAATTAAATTAGGGTGGAGTCCATTGTTAGGGTCCTGCCATCTGCTGATGTCCCGGAGTGCTTGCCAGATGGCCCCATGCCCACAGACCACTGAAAAGAATAAGATGGAAGGAGACCTGACATTGTTTTCAAAATAAAGGACTTCCAAACACAATATATATATATATATGTATATGTATATTGTGTGTATAATTGCATTCTAATGGGTTTTCTTCTAACTGTATATCTTACATGTATGTTTATCCTGGGAAGGGTTCTCTAAGATGTATGAGTCTCATTCTCCCACATGTTCATTCATTTTCTACATAAATACATATTTTTACAATTACCATGCTATCATACCTCTCATACTCTATGTATAATTCTTCATAAATAAAATCATCACAATTTACTTCCCTGCAGATAGCGTTTGCTGACTTTGAGGGTTGAAAGCATGTTAAATATGAACAAATCAGAGGAACATGTAAAGAACAAAACTGTGTGAAGTATCAGGCATAAAGAAAAACAAAATTAGATAAGATGGAGTCTCAGTCTGGTAGATAAAATGATGTAAGTTTTCTCAAATTAGTAGCTTTTAGATTGAAATTTCCAGAAAGCTCTAGGGGTTCCACATGTAAAGATAAAAAGGTTGCAATCAAACTCATGGGTCTTGGGGAGGAGATCATGAACAATAGCACATTTTCATATAGGCTGGATTGTGTATGCAAGCATATATCTAGAAACTGTAGTTCAGAACACTCTGTTCATAAAAATAAACACACAAGCAAACAAAAACCTTTACCTTGAAACTGGTTGGAACATGTGTGTGTGTGTGTGTGTGAGTGTGTGTGTGTGTGTGTGAGTATATATATTGACAGAATTAGCAATCTCATTGACCTGAAAGACAGGAAATAAAATATAGCTGAACTAATGGATCCAGAAGAGCAAGTCAGGAGCAGTGGAGGCTGCCCCATGGTGTTTCATAACTGATAGGCATGGCGCACAAAAAGAGGTAGGAGTCAAAGATAACACAGAGCTTTTGAGATGGGTGAGAGAATTCAATATCCTGGCAGAGAGGGCACTCAATAAAATTACCTCCTCTTTAATGACTCACTGACAGACAGAAGGAACTCTGTCAAAACGAAGAGCCGCATGCAGCCTCTGACATCTGACTTTGATATTCCGATTCCAAGTTACAGGTGTCATTCTTCCAGACGCTTGATGGAGACTGTAACAGGAAACCTTGCGCTGCCTTTTCTGCTGAGGTAAAGTTATATTCATGAACAGCTGTTTGCATATGCGTTACTAAGAGCATTAATATAGCCTGATAGACCCAATGCATTTGATTTTGGTGAAAATATGATTTATCAGGTTCATCCTTTTTTCTAGGAAAGGACTGAAGTTTAGTTAGTTATCTGAAGTTAGGTTTCTCTCCAGCAGAGAGAGAGGATGGTTTCTTATATTCTAAATCACACAAGGTTTTCATCCACCAAATAGTACTGATGTAGTATGTAAACATGCTCAATTTCAGCATTACCTTTTGCATAAAACTCATCTGTTTTGGGTTCCATTATAATTGATAATTCCTGATCCAGGTATTTTACTGTGGGACAACTAAACTGTCCCACAGAATATGACTGTTAACTAGAGATATAAGAGATAGCTCCTATTATGCTTAATGTATGTTGCCTTAATTAGTATATTTTACTTTTAATGCTTAAACTTTTCATACAATATAATTAATATGTTAATTGTATTAGTATATCTTAATCTAAAAACAAATCAGTGACCTGAACACATTCAATATTTGTTAAACATTCAACTAAATGTAAGTCTAGCAATTGAATATTAGGATAGGTCTTGCATTCACAAATTGAGGATAAGAGAATATGACCACATTCAAAAAATGTTATAACCAAAGCTGAAGCCCATCCAGTGTAGATGGCCCCCAGCTCCCTTTGCGGTTTTGGTGTGATGAAACTGAATTAAGATCTCCATTTGCTGATGGTATCTAATGGGCATTTTCACATATAATTTCACACACCAACTTCTGAAGAGGAAATGACAGTGATACCAAATTGCAAATACCTATTATTTAATTGAAATGTGTGCTTTTGCTAATCTGGCTAATCAGTTCCCATATAATTGGAAGTCTGACAAATTGTAAGTTTTAGGTTTCTACTTTAACACATTCCACTTCTGCCTGTATTTGTTCAGGAATGCTTTTAAATTATTTTTGACTTTTGATTTGACTAAAATGTAATTCAGAGACAAATATAGACAGAAAATTGATAGGTAAGTAGATACACATAGATGGATGACAGATGATAGATGATAGATAGATAGANATAGATAGATAGATAGATGATACATCTGTGCATAAATATGATACTAGCAAATAACTAAAAATTATACAAAGGTATGTTCTGTATTTGAAAAAATTCCAACACTAATGAGAGTGTGCTACAGTCTAGGGAAGTCTAACATCTTTTTATAACCCAATGAAGAATTATTTCTGTTGACTAGAAATATATGTTTTTTCATGTGAACATATACATATATAAAAATAGAAAGTTACTGAAAATTTTTACACAATCCTCTTATAAACACTACACAGACAAGTGTTAAGAAAATATAAATAAGCAAAGGACAAAAGAATGTATAATTTGGTTCTATGTCAACATTATGAATTAAGGGAAACATCCTTCTTATATTACTATGGTTAATATATGTATATTTTATGACAGTGATAAAATCAGAAACAGGAAATAAAAGCAGGAAATGCTTTAAGTCTGTCTCATATTATCTTTAAATTTGTTTAATTATTCCGTGATGATCTCTCCCAATTAAATTCTAGTGTCATTGTCAAGATCACTTCATGTCCTACTTAGAATCCCAGGACCAACTTTTGTCCTTACTAGAAAATGGAAACAGAAACCTATGTCATTATCTTCCACTAGGATATAAATATCTGAAAATGATTTTAGATGATTTATTTTCAGATTTTGTAATATTCATTTCTTCTCTGTCTAACCAACTGATTTATTGAATCAGTGCATTTGATTTGACCTCAGCAGACATAAAGCACCTGCTTAGCTAGAATGTAATGAATTTATTTTTGTTATGAAAACCTATTAAAAACTTCATTTTCATTCTCCTTTGTTGGATCTGATTCCATAGTTTTTTGTTCTCTCAAAGTAATAAGGTATGCTGTTGTCACTTTATCTTCAGATTTTCCTTCACTTCATATCCATTTTTCTTGCTGTCTTCCAACCTCTGTCCTTCCTGTTTAAATATAAGTCAGTCAATTTAATTTTTGCGTGTTTATAAAGGAGCCTCAGTAGAGATTACCCCCAGTGCATGGCAGTAGAGAAGCTAGTAGTCGAAAAATATTATCTTTAGGAGAATAAATGTGTAAGTTACAACTCTGCTACAATTCCATCAATTTTGCAGTGTATAGTGCATTGTTAGGGTTATATAAATGTTAAATTCTAATTATATTGACAATCCTAACTAAAAGAATTTTTCCAAGATAGGTTATGTAAAGAATGGCCCATTTGGGTAAATGCAATAAATTTGGATGTAAATATTACAGACTCATTGATCTGTTTGCTTGATATGAATGTTTGGACAAACAAATCCCAAGGCCCTAGCTTGGATGTCTGTATGCGTCTATGCACGTGATTATAACATTCTGAATACACACAGATCCATATAAAATTGTCACTTAACAATGATAGAATAAGATGGAAACACACGTTTATAGATTTCAGTCATTATTTTTATTAGGAATGACTCATGTAATTGATAGATTCTAAAACAGCTTATGTCTGTAAATGTGTTGATACATGTGTGTCCATGTCTCCATGACACACCTGTTCATAATGCTGCATAATGCCCTTTCTGTTTTACTCATGCCATTTTACCTTTTTATCGAATGACTAAGCAGCTTCATGTTGTTTCTCCCTTTGAGTAGAGTGTCCCCTTGTGAGTCTTCAGGCCTCCCTTTAATCTAATCTCTGTAGTAATCATGAGACCATGTGGAGATTTGTAAGAGATTTATAGGTAGGGATCAGATGGAAGGAAACTCTTGGATAAGATTCAGTCCCTACAATGTAATGATGTTAGTTAAGAACACAAAATCTCTCCACACCCATCACTTTGACATATGCCAAATTCTCCTTGGTTGCAGCTTCCTAAAGGGAACTGCTGGAAGTGGTGTCAGTGCCAATGTGAGCCTATTTGTAAGTGACAGGACAATTCCTGTGCAAAGCCCTGAGGTTCTAAACAAAATTATTTTGAGAACTTTAGCAAATCCCAGACTACTTGTAGGAGGAAATTCTGATGCTTCTGTAAAAATTTCATAGTTTTCAAGCACTTTTAAATATGATATGGTCAGAATAAAACGCAAATGAGATTAAATGAAATTGTAATTTTACTTCCTATACTCTGTATTGACTCTCACTTATTAGATACTTTTTTCTTAATAAATGTTTTATAAGAACATATAATTCTGAAAAATATGATTAAAGAAATGAAAAAAGCTTATTAGCAGGCAAGAAAAAGAGTAAGATAAATAGCATATTAGCTTAGGAAAAATTCTTAGACATACTCATAATCATGGATCATGCAAATGTTCCTCAGAAAATGATTGCAATAAAATGATATATGATCAGATAGGCATGAATGGAAATGTTGGCCAATATCAAGTACTTACAATGGCAACCAGTCTTCAGTTTTCTTTTGGCTGAATGTAGATTGTAGTAAGAGTTTGGTAGGTCAATTTGGTATCATCAGTTAACTGAAAACATATGTAAATATCAGTTGCTGTCTGCATTTATATTGTAAAGCAGCAGTTCTCAATTGGCGGGTTGTGAACACGTTGGGGGTCAAGCAACCTTTTCACAGGGGTCACCTAAGACCCTCTGCATATCAAATAGTTATATTGTTGCTCATATCATCACTGTTATGAAGTAGCAGCTAAAATAATTTGTTGGTTGAGAATCAACATAACAGGAGGAACTATATGAAGAGCCTGCTACAGTGCCCTGTTACCATGTCCGCCACAGTCACTGGATGTCTTACAACTACCTCTACTTTAAGAAAAGATTTCATTTACACACAAAAAAGAACATAAGTAATTTTACAGAACTGAAATATTTGTAGACAATGCAGCATGAAACACCAAAAATAAACAGTACTTACAAAGTCCATCAGTTGCTTAATGGACAAGTTAAAAATGTTTTGTGTGTGTATGTGTGTGTTTGTGTGTGTGTGTGTGTGCGGGTGTGTATACAAAACAGAAAGATCACTTATGAGGAATACAACTTATATGTACACGCTTCGACTTAAAATCTAATCGGTTACAATTCAGATTAGAGAATAATGTATCTAACGTAATGGATACATTATGTATGAGATCTAAAAATAGGTTAAATTGTTGGTGATAGTTGCAAATAAACCTGCATCTGTGAGTGGTGTTATGTGATATTATCTCAAGTAGCATTTTGTATGGAAAAATTAGTCAAACCTATAATGTGCTATAAATGGTCAGTTCTTGATTAAGAGGACAGTTATCTCATCATATTAATTTGTGACCTCTGATTAGTCTTCTGTTTTCCTCAATGCAATAATCAACTCCATAGCTGTAACTTCTTCACTAACTAAATATGCTACAGTCATTGATAGCTCAAGCAAATATTTTCTCTCTAGCAATGTGGTGTCATGACTGTATATTTTAATGTCATTGGAGAAAACAAGGAAGCGTGTTTCCAATAAGGTTATGTTTATTCAGTATGATTTTAAATAAGACATTTAATTCTTGTACAGTTACTATGAGACATTAATTTCAAGATTCTATGATTTGAAATGTCTAATATAATTTACCTACACAAGATTATGGTCTGGTTTTAATTGCATTTAAGACACACATTTTCCTAAAGTAATACTCAATATGCACCATCAATTATCTTAAAGAAAGAAGCACAGAAAATATATTAATTATGGGTTATGACCCAGCAAATTATGAATTTCCAACCAGAAGTAAATTATTGCCACTAATTAGCTTTCTTGTTTGCCAGACTGGGTTAAAGTCTTCATCGCATTAGTCATTTCATAAATCACTTTCTCAAGACACAAACATGGAAGGAATGAAAATGGAGTTCTGCTGAGAGCTTACTAATAATTAGGGCAGAGGGTTGTTGGGCAGTTTCCACTGATTTAGGAATATTTGATGAGTTAAGTATGGAATGTCTGGGAAGGTAGAAACATATTTTTTTCTTTTGTTGGTGTAGAGTGTCTGTATGTAATTTGTGATTTGTTTCTCCAGTCTAGTATGTTTCAGAAACACAGAATCTGCACATTAAGTACTAAAACAAGTAGTATTTTTTTCATTTACTTTAGCTTTGTAAAGTATTTATGAATTGAGATGACTTGGAAGCCTGGCTTAGTCCAAATCTTCTACCATTCCCAGGCAGCAATACTCAATTTTCAGTGCTGTAACATACATGAGCAGTAACAGTCTGAGAATTTGATTTTCCCAGCTTACCAGTCTTTGAAAATGGCCATTTATTTCTACATCAAGGACACATTAACATGCCCCTGTTGACATTATCAGCCAGATCTTCCTTCAAAGAGCAACTTATTCAAATAGAAAATCTAAACACAAGCTCATAGAAATGGGTTAATAAATGTCAAAGAAGAATGTGACAATGTACTTACATGAAATTAGAGAGTAACATATCTGGGGCACAGTTTTATTTTGGAAATAATGACATATATGCTGGTCGAATATCAACAAACCAAAGCCAGGCACTTTTTTTGATGGTTACTCATGTGTCCCTCATTCTCAAAGGGTATAAGACACTACGATTGCACACACACACACACACACAAAAAAACCCGCGGATTAATGAAGGGAAAGAACAAGTGAACTTCTTCAATCTGATAGGAAAGGGTAGGCATGATTTGTAGACCATCTCGTTTCCCATAGCTTGTCAGTTTGGAGCATAAGATGTGCCTCTAAGGCAGGGGTAGTACAGATTCTATTTCATCAGCATTTTTCTGACACCCATAGCATTTAGAAATCAAGTCAATACATCATGAGCTCTGGAGAATAGAAATGCTATTTTACTGATTAGCCACTTTTCTCGAGGATTCAAACTTTTAAAAAAGTTGCATCTGACTTGTTTGATTTCTAAGATAAAGACTATTTCAACACTCACATGAAATGAGGCATAATTTAGTAGTATGAAAAGTTAAGGAGACTAAATCCAGGTCAGTCTCCCGAAAAAAAAAATGCACTGCGAAACTTTCCCATTAGAGGTACCAGTCAGGTCAGCTCCATCCCCACTCACCAGCCAATATCCAAAGTGGACTCTTCCAAGTCTCTAATGCAAAGCCCCTGGTCTGACTGAACCCATTGTAGCTTCTAGCATCGTTGAAAACCATGTCCACAGAGGCACTGTGCTCCAAGCTCGCCTCCTGCTTTCCTGAGTTCTGGGTATTGTCTTTTCCAGCCCTTCCTTCTTGACACAGCTCAAACTGAAGTCTTCAGAACTCTTATTCTTCAAAATCTGTACTTGCTCCCCTCCCCTGATGTTTTTAATCCTTTTCCAAACCACGAAAATCAGATGCACTTTTGTGTGTGCATTTCTATCACTATCCCAGCATTCTTCTCTGAGCCATACAACTTTATACCACTTTGGCCTCATAGATGTAAACTCAAGTGTTGTACACACAAATGCGAGTAAAATGCAGTACAGTTTTCTCTCTCAGGTAGACATGGTTTCTTCTGAAATTTATAATCTCAAACTGGAAGTCATCCTAGACGTCTGCCTCCCATAAATATCGTCTGACACAGACTATATGCACATTACTTGTGGGAACAGACAAACCAGGACGGGAACGATTGAGAGGTTAGATAGTTATCCCTGCAATCCAGTATATGAGAAGACTCATGTTCCAACAGCACACATCTGATTGTGGTCCACATAGGTGTCCATACTAGCGTAACATGTTGGATCTTCCTTTTCCTTTAGTTAATCATATCAACCTCTGTTGATAAACCACTATACTTAAATCACTTCACTTTATCCTAAATAATAACCTTGAGGAATAGGCAATGCTGTTCTTCTGATGAACATGATGGAGGTGAATTTTAAATACTATAAGTGACTCTAAATGGTGTCTAGTTAATAATTTGCAGAGCTAGAATAGGACTCAAGATTATTTTTTTTCTTTTTGTAAAATATGATTTCATGCCACTGTAGGATTATTTTTTATTATATAAAATGAGGTCAATGGGAGATTAGCCTCAGTTTCTTCATCCATAGAATGAGGATAATAATATCTACCTCAATGCGATAATTAAATGAGATAATGATGTAAGGCTCTTAGTACAGTGATTGGGCCATAGTAAGCCCTTGTGATGGACTACAATTTATTAATGTGAGATTTTAAACCTCTTCCTCTATGAAATGTGAAGCAATTAAAGGCTTTTGAGCAAGATAGTGATACAATGAAAGGGGAAGATTAATCTGTCACTTCTGGGAAGGTGACGCTTAAGTACAGAAACTAGAGACAAAGCAAAGGCTTTGAGGACTATCATAATAGCACACACGCACAAAGCACCACTTGCCTAAACAAAAGTGGCATCTGTTGCGGACCAGTCACTGGCTTGAGATGAGCCTGCAGGAGCATAGACCACGAAGAGGAATGCCAAGTCCGCTAGTCTCCTAGCTCAGTCAAAGCCAGCAAGAGAAGAAGTAAGGGGAAAACCTTCCTTCAGGCAGAGGGAAAGACTGGCAAAGCTATATAGATGCAGGAGTTCTCCCTACAGAGGAGATGACACCCAGGGAGGAAAAGTTGTCCATCTCAGACCAGGTCGTGCCCAGAGAAGTGTAGGTGAAGGACTATTATTCTCATCCTGCACTGTTTACAAGTTTTATGTTTCTGGTCTCAGTTTATAAATTAGAAGCCTGGAAGCTCACAAGTCTCCTTTGCCCCTGCTAGCATGTATCCTCAGTAACCTTTACCTTCCAGGACCTGGGATTCCTGCCTGATGCTTCATGCTCGTTCTCAGCACTCATCCACTCCATAGTTGCAAGGTCCTGACTGGATCTCAAACAGGTCATCTTGCAGCAACTCTTGATTCAAGAGAAATTGGGTACCCACAAGTTTTCAATAGTGGAGGGTTTCTTCCCCATGCAGCAGAACAAGAACTGAATTTTCTGAATCATGTAGAAGTGGTTGACGGTTGAGAAGGGCCTAGCTGAGGTAAGGACTGAGCTGTTCAGTATAAATAATGCAAATTCAATAGAGAGAGGTGATTGGGAGTGGGTTGTTCTGGTGTTCTGGATATTAGAATTCATGAGCAAGGAAATTAGAAGTACTTCATAATGGTTTTGGAATTTTTAAAAATACTTGAGTGACACCACTGAGACATATTTTTATACATGGAAAAGGTAAAATACACCGAAATGACTAGTGTCATGTCTTAATAATTGACTTCTTTAGAATGTGATTTATACCTTGAGAATCAGTAGCATTGGGTCCTTTATCGAGAAGGAAAAGTACAACATTGATAAACTTGTCTTCCAATAAAAGCATAGAGATTTGCTATTTTTAAAAACTGTTTACATCACATTTTAAATTTCTTTACTGAAACCCATCGCCAAACAATAACAAAACCTGCCAAGCATTATGGCTGCTCAGTGAAGTAATAACCACTTGGATTAGTTTCTCTGCTTGAGCAGAAGTTAGATGCATGTACAAGAGTGATATATAGCATGGCCAGAGATACCTGAGAATGTCTTCACAGTAGACTGAGCATCGGAATTGACACTAAACCCTGTGTCAAGATATACACAAAGACTTCCAGACACAGAGCTTACCTGAGGTTATAATCTGTCAAGATTAACAAAGAGGGAATGCCTGCTAAAGCAGATAGACTGGGGGATAATTGTCATCCTCAAACCAGTGAAAGAGATTTTTTTCTTCCCAATTAACATTCAAGTGCGTGAAACGGAAATCCATTTACTCATTTTCTGATAATTTATGCTGCAGTGTACAGAAGTAATAGTCCTGGCTTCATGGCACATTTATACAGCACTTTTCATCCCCAGGGCTCCTGAAGCTCTTTACAATTAGAGCTAATGTTTGTTAAAGTACTTTAAATGGGGGGAGTGCCTCAGACGTTCCAAATATTATGATTATGAAAGACTTGAGACAGTATGTATAGGAACACTCCATTGCCATAAAACTGTTGTCAGTTCTAGTGGAGAAAAAACATCCTTTATAAGACCGATGAACTGGTATTTATACTGCTTTGTCTTCAAGAAACTCTGCATCAGCCCCTTCTGTGCTGTGCCTCTACTGAGTCTCTTCTGGGCACACTGTGTGCCTACTCTGTGGAAGTAGGTGCCACAGCTGCAATACAACAGCTCCCAGGGGGAGGGAGGGAACAGCACATTGAATCAAAGTCTTCTGTCCACATATCACCCCTTTACTTTAGACAGAGAGATATGAGCTTAAAGTAGCATTGTCCTCTGTCTCCCAATTATAATATGGAGTCCATAACCAAGTAGCCTCTAAGTAATAGGTTAATAACACATGCCACTCTGTACAGATTTAGATGATGGATGACTGGAATTTGAAGTGAGTGGACAGCTGTCTGAACAGATTATTTCATTACATGTGAAGGGATGCCATTTCTAACTATGATGGCAATCACAGTAGATGAAATGCATAAATCAGCAGAGGGTTTTTAATAGCATTGGTTTTGGGGAAACAGTTTTTAATCCTCTTTATGGCCTCAATGCATTGAACTAGGAGTCATATACTTGGAAGGATATGATATTGTTTCAAGGGATACATATGTGGTTTTTGTATATATGAATTCAGAGTAACATACGATGCAATAAGGTAATTCTCTTGCACTCAAGAGACTGAATACAATGTGCTTAATAATTTATTGATGGTGTTGTTTTAGCCAACTTATTACACAGGCACAGGAAACTACTTTTATCCTTTTCAGAATATTCCAACATTATATAGTTTTAAGATGTCTACTGCCGTGTAACAAAATTCCATCCAAACTTAAATGTTAAAAACAATCAGCATTTGTTGTCTCCCATTCTCTTCGATTATCTGGGAGTCGTCAGTTATTACAATAATATTTGACGATGTTTTCATATAGTTGCAAATATATGGCATGCGCTGCCAAATTCAAAAGAGGGTTAATGGAGATTCTGGGAGAGCTGAGCATTCCCCCATCACCTTGTTGTCGGTAGGCTCCCATCTCCTTATGCACTGTCCATGTAGAATCTACAACAATACAGGGAACCTGCTATTGGAGTGCTACACTCTCACAAGCAAAGTTTCCTAGAAGGAAGAAGCAACAACCAACCATCTGTTAATGGCTAGGCTGGTTGCAACAAGTTTTGTGTTCTACTGTCTTCTGTCAGTTAACTCTAGCTCTAGCACAGTCCGCATGCCATGTTAAAGCACCATATCCAAATTTATCAAGGGTAATTTCAGAAGACCAGCAACTATAGTGTTCCATGCCAAACAGAACATGATGGTAAAGATTGCCTGACAACACATTGGATAGTAGTTTTAAAGCTCTTGCTGCTTGACCTGGCTTTTATTGTTTTGTTTATTGGTCATCAATGTCAGTCTTTGATGCTTTAAGTCAAGTGATTTATGTTTAATTAAACCCCAAACTTCTGATGGGTAAGATGCATTTCTAAATTTTCTCTCCTATGTGTTTCCTAATTTATCATGGGTATCTGCTGTCTTATATAATATAACACAGTAATTGACAGTATGGATTTTAAAGAAACAAATTATCAGTGGGGTGAAGCCATGGCTCTGCTTGTAAAAGCACCTCCTATCAAAACTCACAATATCATTTCATTCTTATAAACCCACACCATCTTCAGACTTCCACATGAGTGTGGCAATATGAGCCCCCAACACAAAATAAATAAATAAAATGAAATAAAAATTATCAGAATTTAATTCCTGCCCAACATTCAATTTATAGCGATTTTGTCAGAATCAGTTACCATTTTAAAGCTTTCTTACATTTAGAACATACGTCTTATAATAATATTTCCATTAATGGAGATAATGCACAGGAAACTGTATGTTTTGAGCAAAAGACTTTTGAAGCACTCAGTAAAGGTACCATGGTTTCTCTAAGCGTTGTGTTTGAAGATCTTCACAATCCCCCTAATTGGTCAAACTCACCTGTCTACAGAATCCAGTGATGTTCAAGTACTGGTTCTAAAAGCAGGAGAAATCGTATGACTTATTTTCAAAGTATGTATGGATTCACTGTCCAGCGTCTCAGTTTTCCTAGGCTGTCATATTCATCTCTATAAAATTGTGTTTATTTTCTGATCTCTCTTCTGACATGCACCTAAACAGATTCAGCTAGTATTTCTGAGAACAGCCGGAAACATGTGTACCAGTTTTGTTTTTCTATGTTTGTCTTTAAAAGGAATTCTTTATTCTTGCTCCCCTGACACAACAAAAGGAAACTGACATGATTTGGTGATAGAAAATTTAATCATTTATCATATATATATACATATATAATATATAATATATTGTATATAATATTATATAATGCATATATAATATATTATATATTTATACAGAGGAAGTTACTTAAATAATTTTCTATGGGTACATACAAATTCATGTATGATTCTTTCTATCTTGATAAAGCGATGGAAATGTTATACCATATTCCTCATTGTTTTAGTGGCATAATAACTTCAAGTATGCAGTAGAGTTTTGAGTGGTAAGGCAGACAGAGAAGAATTTGGGAGTATGAAATGCCCTGGTCTAGAAGTGGTCCCCAACACTTCCACTCACACTGTAGTGGAGAGGACTGAACCTTATAACCTGTGAGCAAAGCATGCTGTGAAATACAAGGTAGTTTTCAGGCAGAAGAAAGAAAAAGTATATTCTGGAACACAGGCAGCGGCTTCTGACAAGCCACCTACATTATAGAACTGACATGGCCCAGATAATAAAACAAAAACAAAACACAGCCAGGGAATTGTAAGGACTGTGACAGACTAGAAAGCTTTTGATCCAACAACACAGGGCACCATTAGTTTAAGCAACTTTTGCCATGCAGGAATGATCGCCAGTTTCAAGCATATCTTGGGACTATTTTTACACAAGTAACAAAAAAACTATGTTACATGTAAAACCCTCATTTAGAAACTACCAGAAATGTATTCAGGACTTTTGACGAAGACTATATATTCGTGGAAAATTATCAAATTTGAATAACAATGCATTGATCTCTGGAGACTATTTTCAATATCAACTCAGCTAAGTTTTTTAAATCTGTGTAAATTTATATCCAAGAAGGGTCAGTTCATGTAAAAGTCTTGGACAAATTATCAGGGAATTAGGCATTGTATTCTGACTATGAAGAGAATAACCTAAATTCTTCATAAATGGTAAGAAACTAACTTGAATGCCTAATGCTGTTTCATTTCCACCTGCTATATGTGGTTGGTATTTATTGTACATGCTCCTTGGGCAAATTGCTTGAATTAGGAGTAACCTTGTAACTCTTTGACAAAGGACCTATGACAGTGAGTGGCTTTTCCCTTGTAGGAGGAGATTGATAATATACTATGTGTCTTGTTTCTTGCTTTCACTCTTCCTCATAATGATAAGCAAAAAAATCAGATATTGGCTAGTGCCAAGGGTGCCAAGGATTCCAAGAGAGCTTGCCACAACCACAAAGATAGGAAATATTAACAGAAAGGTCTGAAATTATCCTTATTTGGATGTACTTTGTTATTACAATATATTCTGATGAATATTCTTGTCAATAGCTTTTTCAACAGTTATTGGACAAAGATTTATAAGGACTTGAGTTAGGAATTATAAGACTCATAGACCCGTAAATATGGAGCTAATCTACTGGGTGAACTTGCTTGTATTACTTAATTTATCTAATCCTCTGTACTGTCATCTAAAGTGGGTACTAATAACATGAGGCATTTTTAATTTATGCATTATTCTGAATATATCAGCATGACATCTACCTGAATGACAGAGCAAAGCCTGAGGACCCTGAACCGACTCCTATTGTGTTTATTAATATCACAAGTTTTAACCATGCTTAAAATTAACAGACATTAAGTTTATATGTGCAGAATGAATTCACTGGGAAACAATTTGTAAATAAGACATTGTAATAAAAAAAACCGTGTTGACTATTCCAATCACAAAAATACTTAGTGGAAAAATCTAGAATAAGCCTAGTGATTTGAGAGCCTAAGTCCCATCTTTAAGGCTGTATTTGTCACATAAATTTGTTTTCTTCTACAAGGTTTTGCTTCATTTTCTGTGACTTTTATTTACCATGCCAGCTTACATAGTGCAATTAGGATGGTTCTTGAAGTCTGTAGGTCGTTTTGCACCACCCACTGAGAGAAATATAGGAGAAAATGGAAAATTTGCTTTGTTTTGAAAAAAGGGAACATTTCAATATGTCTTTTAGTGGTGGAAAGAAATGAAGGAAGCAAGTTTAAGATGAGAAATCACTAGCCAGCAAGCACATTGTGATAAATCAGCTATAACGTGATTATAGCAATGTCCTTTGGAATGAAATCAATGCAGAATCAGACTTAGATAGACCAGGGGATCAAATGGAGGTCAAAAGTACTTCTTTGTCTTGAAATTGGATAATTATTACTGTTATTTTTGTCAGTTGCTCTAATATAATACCGGAAGACATATATGGAGTCCCTCTACTGCTTTTATTGGCTGAATAAACAAGTCAATACATTACAGAGAAACAAATTTAAACATATTATGCCATTCCAATGTCAAGTGAATTGGAGTAATTAGAAAGAAAAAAATCCAAGTCCTGGTGACTTTAAGAAAAAAATAGTGTGTATCGCTTATCTTGAGAATTAGACAATAAAACCCTCTGTAACAGAAGATGCACAGGTCTGGAAATCTGTGAATCTGTTTTTCTACTTGACTATCTCCCTATGTATCTGGGAGACAGATCGTTTTCCTCTTATTTGTAACACTGTTCACAATGTTTCTTTGTTCTGCTGCTTTGATAATATCCAACTTTTCCTTACTCTGTTCTCTAGTCCCATAGTCACCATCTGGAGCTCAAGCTCCTTACCTGATTTCTGTGTTGCCTGTTTGCTCCTCTCCCTATCTTTCACAACCTGAATTTCTTGCAATTCTCCTTAAGGGTGAACCAAGGGACATTTCTGAAATGTGCAGCTATCTGATCGCAACACCAGCATGCCATAAATCATCCAGTAGCTCTCTCTAAGGAATTAATTTTCAAAGATAAAGGCTATTAGCATTTTTCTTGTCAAACATCAGTCAAATTGGTTACCAAATAAGTCCATCTTTCATTTTCTATTTAATATTTAAGATTAGTAATAATCTTGTATTTTCATTGTTGGGCTCTTGATCTTATTCTGCTGAGGTGTCTTTCTCTTTATTTCTATAGTCCTTTTGTAGGAATTATTGGGGTGGTGCTGTAGAATTACTTCCATGCTCAGCCTTGTAAGCACAAACAGTATCATTGCGATGAGGAAGTGTAACACCAACTAAAATCTACTGTTTTATTTAAAACCTTATGGGAGAAGTTTCCTCTTTGCTTCCATTAAAATGCCAGAAAGCACACTTCATTAATTCACAGGAAAAGAAATAAGTATGCCTATGTATGTACACACACGTGTGTGTGCTTTGTATGTTTAGTGAAAGCACTCTAGCCATTCGCTTCTCATAGAGGAGAAGTTTCCATCATCAAAGGAGGCAAAACATATGCTTGTAAATGGAGAGTCTCAGAATTGGGAACAGAGGCTCAAGGAATACTTTAGCACACTTTATTTTTTCTGTTCCCTTTTTTTTGAACAACTCAAGTGAAGATGTAGTCCAAAAATAAAATTGGTGTTCCTTGAGTGTACTTTTAATAGCAGAATAGGAAAGTTACTAGATAAATACCCAGCTCTTTGTCTCTAATGAAATGTTTATGTAACAAGTGATGGCTGAAATTGTTTACAGTGGGAGTGAGCAGGTTTGCCTTAGGGAGTACCTTGCTCAACAACACCCCAGAGCCAAACACTTTTCTTGTAACCCTCCCTTGCTAGCTGGGGTGACCACTACTCAAGCCCATGCATTCCTCCAAATTGACAAAGTCTCCTCCTTAGGTAGTCATATACTCAATGATCATTTCAAAAGAAGAATTCATCTTTAATGATTCTGTGGCCAGGCCTTTGGGATGTTCTCACTTAGTGATGCATAATCCTAGGTAATATATACTAATGAAACAAACTTGCTGCCTAGAATAGCTGTCCACTGAGGTATATTAAAATATTTGTTTATATATTTGTGTTTGTTGCATTACATTTATTAATAACTGCTCCTGAATTCAAAGCTTGTTGGTAATAAGAGAACTCTTTATGTTAGAGTGAACAGAGACGTCAGTGGATACCAGTAAGGATGTATGAATTTGCTAGGTAATGCTTATTCCCTAGGTACTGAGTCCTTTTGATTTTTATCATCACAACAAAATTTAAGTGCATGAAAACGGCTGTACTTTTTGTAGTAATGGTTCATCTTTGAGGTGTAACAAAAGGAAACAGTTTTCTATATCAAAAAGAAAAGTATACATAGAATTGAAAGATACTAATGGCTAATTTCATATGTCACCATGATGAGCTTTCAGTCACTTTGAAAACAAATCATAGACATTTATGTGAGGCATTTTCTACATTAGGTTAATTGAGGTGGAAAAACATACATAAATGTGGACGGTACCACCCTATGGACTGGAGTTCCGGAGCAAAGCAAAAATACCTAGGGAAGTGAACAACAATGTTCCATCTCATTCTGTTTCCTCACTGTGGTGTCAGTATGACCAGCTGACTTTACTTCCCTAGGCTAAGATTCCCTAGTTATGATGGACTACAATTTAATAGAGCTGCGAGCCGAAATCATCCCTTCATTCCTTAAGTATCTTTTTCTCAGGTATTTTGGCACAGTGACGAGGAAAATGAGCAATACAAACATTAAAGTAGGAAGTGTTCACCTCTTTGTAAACATTAGTCATGGTAGAGGAATGTTTGCTTTACAATGTACATTTTATATAATAATGGTCAAATCCCAACATGTATGAATGGACATTATATTAAATAGATATAGCTCATTTCCTTGAGTTAATAATTATTTCCCATATTTAGAATCATATATACCAAACATTTTTTAAAAGTAGAAAACAGAGTAGAACACATCAGTCAGTAAGTCAGCAGCAAATTCCTAAACTTACTCATGACAGGATATATCAAACAATGAAGCATCCTCTCCAGGAGACCTGACTTTTTGCTACAGAGAAATAAACAATGTATTCATTTATCCAGCTACTTACTCACTTCCTAGCTAGGGACGTGAATTCCTAGGTAAGAAGTGAATGGCAAATGTTTTGAGCGAGCTATCTGCTTCTCTGTGATATCTAGTCATCACAGCACCCCCCCACCATTTAAAAAAATAAGTACTATTTATTTTGCTATGGTGTTTATTTCCAGGTGATTATGATGTGTATTATTTAAAAATGTATAGAACACCTACTATCTGAACCTCGATTATTGGCAGGTATGAGAAGACATGCAGGAGTGAAAAGCTCTGACTCCTCAAGGAGCTGATAGGTTTGTAGCAAGGGATGCGTGTCTTCATGTTTGGGCAGAATTTAACCTGAGCATTCATTTGGGGCAAATGTAGACCTATAATATTAGGCTACTGAGTGAAATTGATACAAATATTTCATGTTTTCTCTCCTCCGTGGATCTCACTTTTATAAAGATTCAAAAATTATTTTATGTATGAAATAAACAGAGATGCAAGAACTGGTGCAGCAAGGGAACGAGTGTGAACTGGGAGACAGGAATGGGAACGAGGTGGCAAGTGTGTGTACACAACATATTGGAACGAAGGTGTCTTTGAGAAGTCCACCACCCAGCACAATGAGGATATGCTGCTAAATTTTAAACACTAGCTGCAGAAATTAATCTGTAATGACTACTACTGTTAGCCCTTCATTAATTCATATCCTTTTAAATTTTGTGTAGCATTAACAACCAAGAAATGGATGACACACTGGTTATTTTACTTAAATACTAAGAATGTCACGCCTATAAACTCAACTTTCAGTATTAAAATAGTTCTGCTATGAAAATATATTCATTCATATACTTTTTAAAAATGTGTATGTTGCAAGCAGGAAAGTGTGCTGTGGCTGATATCTTGTATTATTAATGTAAGTCTGCATGTCCCCCAAATTAATACAGGGCATTAAAATACAGAGCAAAAAATACAAGGCATTCAATTTGAAGCTAAATATTTAGAAATATTATTTGTTGTTTGAGGAAATCCTTTGCTGTTCCATTAGATTCTGGTGTTACAATTACATCGTGCCTTACTGACATTTTCACCCACAAAACTTTACTGTAGCAAGTATTCCAAAATTAATACTGTTGAGGTTTCTCTTTTATTGAGCTCCACTATCTGAAATAGTCATACATGTTTCTCAACCTATGAATTCCTCCTGAACAGCAGCACAATTATTTTAGTTTCTTTTATTAAATCCCCAAATCTCATAGGCAGAGATAAGTAAGTCATCCTTGATAAAACAAATGCTGATTGAACACTTGTTATTATACTCCACAGCAGCACCATGTTTTGTAACTGAAATATGCAGTTAATTCACTGACTTTTTTCCAATTTAAACATATATCAGAAGTCATATATATATCAGCTACAGAAGTTGAACAAAGACAGAAAAATAGTCCAGGCTAGTTCTGGTTCTCCCTTGTAATATGATACCAAGGAAACTGAATAATGATTGTAAGTTGGAGGCGAGACTAGACTAAGGGTAAGACCCTGTCCAGGAAAATTAAAGGAAAGGAAAAGAAATTGTCACCTTACAGATCATCATCATGTAGGCAACTCTCTTAGAAGACATATGCATATATAAGATGTTCTATCTTAAAAAATACAGCTTGAAAAATTATTTTCAGTCGTGCAAACAAAGACAAGGAGCATAAGTTTTGAAACCAGAAAAGAGCATTGCATTCAAGGAGGTTCATGTATTCTCCTGCTTATATCTCTGTCTTCACACCTACCATGTTGCAGCACAGATATTTATTTTAGTCTATTCCGTCATCAATATAAAAGTTTGTCCCAATGAACATCCTAATATCATCAGAGAATGCAGTATTATCTCTTCAATAATCCAGTGATGATCAGTGATATAGATGCCCTCTCCCAGCACTTGGGAAGCAGAGGCAGGCTGATCTCAGTGAGTTCATTGCCCGACTGGTTTATAAAGTATGATCCAGGACAGTCTGGGCTATTACACAGAGAAATCCTGTCTCAAAAACCAAAACATAAATAACAACAAAATTGCTTTCTTAAAAGAACAGTTGATGTTTGTTTCGTTGCAATGTGTTTCCATGATGTAAGATATCTCCTCAGTGATTGGTAAATAATGGCTTGCTGTCATCTTAATATAGAAATCACAATTTTTCCTTCAAGGTATGTACCACAAGCTAGTTGTCACTTAATGCAAAGTATAGAAGCAAAGTCGAAGAAAAAGGGGAGCAGGGGAATTTCATTTGGTCCATGGTACCCACAGTTTTCCCCTCCCTCAGATAGGTCATAGACTATATCTTAAAAGATCTTTCACAATGAATTCCCAACATTTGTGTATTTTTATCCAGACTTCTTCATCGATTTATTCAACCCTTCTCTATACTCACAAACAATGCTCTGAAGTTGGATTTTTAAAGTCAGTTACGTATTTGTAACATCTATTTACAGTTTAGGATTATAGCATGTATATTTTTAAAGTTAAATAATTTTGATATTTTTATTACTCTATGAATTGCTTGACTGGTTTTGTTTTGAAAATTCTGCAAGGACTCAATTTTTCCCATATGCTTCGTTATATGCTGTTGGGGACTATAAGACTGTCCCAGAATCTTTATATTGTGTACTTTTGATTAAACCCCTCTTAAAAGGAAAATTAAATGCAATCACTCATGAAGTATTTTCAACAGGACCCCATGGAGGAAAGAAACCTCGCCCTCCCCTTTAGACAATAATCCATGAAAAATACTAAGAAGAAAATCCACTTGCCTCATTCCCCAGGCCACGCTGTTAATCTACTGTCCACACAAATGCGCTCAGATCTCTTTTCCCCATAGTAAAGCTGTAGCCAGTGCCAAAAGCCAGAGTACAAAAACAAATGAATGCCAGAACAGTGAATAGTAATGTGGCCCATCAATTTGTTTGGTAATTGGCACATCCCATGCTGTAGATTCCTGGCTCCTCTCAAATCCAGCTGCTTTCTTGTCTTGCATTTTTCTCTCATGCTGTCTGTTGCTCATTCTCTTTCCAACATGACTGCAAACTACTTAAGGAAAACACATTTTTGTGTCTATTTTTCTCAGTAGCTTGCAAGGGACCACCTGATTGTAGGTTATTGATATTATTTCCTAATTGATTTTCCTACATGATTCCAAATAGGATTTTGTGCTATTATTAACTTATATTAAACAGGAGAAAAATGTTGAAAATTGTTGGTTTCTACCACTGTATTTAAAATTGACAAATCAGATAGAACAACTCCCCATTACTTCCATATATAATATGCCCTTTGGGTAGGAAGAATAGCTACTTATTAAGTGCATAGTATATAAAATACCCTTTAGTGATATACTATGAAGCATTGCTTACTTTATAAGTAATAGTAAATATGTCTACTTTATACAAAAAGTAATAGCAAGTCAAAATATTTTAATTATATAATCATAATCTGAAATACCTATATATTCTCAATGGCTGCAATTAAGTAGATTTATTATGTGATTTTTAAACCTCAAGCGACGGTTTCTTTGGAGAGGATATTACTTAGCATGTTTCTATTTTGATTAGCCTAATCCCTGCTAAGGCTGAGTATTTCAAAGACTTGTGGAGGAGTTTTACTCCTCCTCCCTGTTGACAATATTTGGGTTTTATTACAGACAAACGATTGCTTCTGATGCTGTTGTTGGCTTGAGTAACATTCCTCCCTGGTAGGAAGGCTTTGTTTCTTTCAGTTCCTTTGGTAGAAGCGAAGAATATTTGTCCTTGGTGACTGTGTGTTTTCATCAAGCTGAGGGATGTCAGCTGTGGAAGATAATTAATGCTGCAATTATGACTTTGGTAGGTGAAATAATTGTTGAAAACAGATATTGACATGTGGCATCTTTCTTTCCAGATGTAAACTAGGACCTTTTCTAGCCATTTGCAGGTTCTGGCTTATACTTGTTTCCATTTGTGACTTGAACTCTATTTGCCTGTCTATATAACACATTCATGTCTATGGAGAGAATAGCTGTGTGCATCAGACACACCATTTTGGTGTTTCCCCATTCTCACTTTTAAACGATGCTTTGAAATACCAGTCTCATTTACATGCATTTAACCTATGTATGTGAAGAAATCCCTATAGGGACATAGCTAGACTTGATGACTTACCATCTTACCAATTGAATTGATATGCTTTGTACCTTGTGATGCATTTTGTTAAGACTATGAAAGGGCACATTATTTTATGGGCTTTAAATCTATTTAGGGGATCAAGAGATGGTTCAACACTTAACAGGCTTACTGCTCTTGGAGTGGATTGATTTGGTTCCCAGCACCCATGTAGCAACTGTAAACTGTAAACAATTCCTGGGCATCTGTCACCATCTTCTGACATCCATGAAGCTGTAGTGATATGGGGGGCGCAGGCCTGCTTTTTGTCCCGCCCGGCTCCCACA
>LOJH01013344.1:9598-23742 GCA_001685095.1 Ellobius talpinus
GAGAGAGAGAGAGAGAGAGAGAGAGAGAGAGAGAGAGAGAGAGAGAGACTAGGCTTTTGAAACCTCAAAGCACACCCCCAGACATCACCTTGTCCAACAAGGACACACCTCCTAATTCTTCCAAACAGTTCATCAGCTGGGGACCAAACATGCAAATCCATTCTCATTCATACCATCATGCCCCTTTATCAAAATCCCAGACATTTATTTTTCAAAGGTTTGTCTTGAAGGTTTTCAGATACCTAGCATTCAGCAATCATGTAATGAACATCGACTCTATGCTGTACTGAAGCCATGACTCAAGATAGTCAGAACACAGTGCCTGAGGGGTCACACATGCACTTCCATAGTCCACATATACCAGTGTCCCCGGCAGTGTTCAACTACAACCCATTCCTTTACTCTGAACCCCCAGTTCTTGGTTGTTCTGCAGCTGCGCAGCTGCATAGGGAAGGTGGAGATAGCCTGGGTCATTCAAGCTAGATTAGATTAAAAAAAAAAAAAACCCAGGCTATCTTAGTCTTGAAAGCCAGTTTGTTGAAAGACAGTCTTTCCAGAGACTTGCATCTTACATAATAAGAGCAAAGCTGGGTCTTCACAGTTTATAGAATTTTTACTGTGTGTATAAGCGGTAACTCTGGGGTATGATGAGGGAAAAAGGGAAGCCACCTTCTCCCAGAACTGGAGGAGAAAGAGGCAGAAAGGGACATTTTCATGGGAATTATCTATCTTTTCAGTGGCATCTGGGTGCCAAATGAAGCATGATTAATAAAAGCACAGATCTCCACAGGGTCCAGTAGCAACGCTGGGGATGCTGGGAACTCTAGGGTGTGCTCTCTGCTTCCCTGGGAAGCAAGTGACAGCAAGTATGTGCTGTGGGTTAAATAGAGACTCTCAGCACACATTCACCTGGAGCTCTGAATGTGGTCTTCTTTGGGAATAGTTAACAATTGGTTAAGGATCTTGAGATGTATTCACCCTGGATTTTGGGTAGATCTAAACCCAGTGACTAGTGCACTCATTTGAAAAGAGGGGAAGCAGAGACACTGGAAAGGGCCATATACAGATGGAAGCAGAGATTGGCTCGATGCTACTGAGGAAAGCTAAGAGCTTTGAGAACAGGAAGAGTCCCAGAACAACCACCACTACAGACACTGGCAAAGATGTACCCTGTGCCCGTCCTAACCTTGACTTCAGATTTCTAGCTACCAGAACAACAAGAGACTAAACATTTGTCGGGTGGCACTGTGTTTTGCAGCACTGGCCTAGGAAAGCAGTGTGGGAACAAAGGCCATGCTTTTGGTGGTCTAGGCCTAGTACTGTGTATAGAATCTACTCAGCCCTCCTACTAATGTGCGTGTTGGAGGGATGAGTTCTGGAGAAGAGCCTGAGACTGGACAAGACCAGAGAAAGCCATGAAGGAGGGTCAGAGACCCAGGATTTCAGCCCTAGGGGCCAACACAGTATCATAGACATTAAGGGGCAGCACACACCAGTGTGCAGATGTGATCATGAATGAATATCTTAGAAAGATCCTCAGACAAGCTTTATCTATTAAGATGCAAATGAAATGCTATTACATTCTCCCTTTTGTATAAAATAAAAAAGAAGGCTATAACTAATATAAGAAAAACTGTAAACAATAAGTACAATAACTATATACAATATATACAGGCAATAAATACATCAATGATGTCTAGTCCATTTGCATTTGACAAATTCAGAGAAGATACTCCATATCTGTCCTACCTTGGTGACTCCAAAGTCTATCTGACTTGGAGTGTGGTTCCAGGGCTTGTGCTCAGTGCCGGCAGCATGAGAAGGCCCCTGCCAGAGGTGACATCTCGAGAAGTGACAGTTGTGGCCACAGAAGTTCTGAAAAAAGAAGCAGAAAAAAAAATAGAAAGTAGGAGATTTACATTTAAAAAAATTGGGCCTAGCTTAGTAGAGCCTGCTTTAAAAAAAAAAACTCTTTAAGCTTTGTGTGTGTGTTTTCAAGATAAGAATAGTCACAGAAAAATATAGTTTTTGTCCACTCAATTATCATATATAAATTCCGTGCCATTCCTGAATATTTACCATGTTCTGTGTGTCTTCCCCGCGTTTCCGATGCTCAGCCAGGGACTTCTGTAGATAGGGGTGATGACATCCGTCTTGAGCACCTCTTTGGATATTGGTGTCCCCAAGATCTGGTGGGGTGGCCCTGACTCAGTCTGTGGTCTCACTGAGTGTTTTCTGGGAGAGTGAAAAGCCTTAAATGTTTAACTAATATTATTATTATTATTATTACTATTATTTTTCTTTTTGTGAAAATGTTTTTTTAGTGGGGCTGGGGAGATGGCTAGGTGGTTGGGAGCACTGACTGCTCTTTCAGAGGACTGGGGCTCAGTTCCCAGCACCAACATGGCAGCTCACAACTGTCTGTTAACTCCAGTTTCAGCAGATCTGACACCTTCACACAGACATATATACAAACAAAACACTAATGCGTATGAAATAAAAACAAATAAATTAAAAACTGTTTTTAGCTGAAATATAATTACATTACTTCGTTCTTCCTTTTCTCTCTCCAGCTCCTCCCAGCTATTCTCCCTTGAGTCTCTCCCATGCTCCTCCACTCTTGATCTAATAGCCTCTTTTGCTTTGATTATATTTGTTACATGGGGTGTGTGTGTGTGTATGCACAAATATATACAAATAGAATCTGCTGAGTCCATTTTCTGCTGTCTGTGTATATGGTCTCAAGGATGCCCACTCTGGACAACCGGTAAGAGGTCTCATCCCTAGAAGGGGCTAATTCTCCTTCTCCCGGCAGTCAGAAGTTGCCTGTAGTGTTTTGTCTATAGGTGGGACCTCATGCATTTTTCCTCCTTCTGCACGAATACGGCTCTGGGATGGAGAAATTGGAAGAGCCAGGAAGTCTTTCTCAGAAATGGCTGAAGAGCTAAACAACGACAAGACCAATGACATGTTAATGTGGAAGAGGGAATATTCTTGGGATCCCACTCCTAGATAAAGAATTATAGGCAGCCTTTTGTTTTTTCCTTGGGTATCTTTATGTCAAGTTTGACAGAGTACCTGGATTTTTCTTTTTAGGGCTTCTGTCGCAGACTAGTATGCTGTGAGAATGTAGGCAAAAGGCAGGTTCATTGTGGTTCATTGCGGGGAGCCAGGAGGTGGCAGTGGCCCCAGTTATGAGTCTAGTGCAAATTCCCAGTTAAGAATTTTCTAAGTTCAAGTATTCTGGCTCCATGACAGAGTCTCCTGAGCCGGTGAAGATATAAGAGGTTAAGGGGAGGACGCTTAGGAAACAATGTAATGTTTGCTAAGATCTTTGCTTCTCTTTAAGACAAAAAAAGAAAAATTCAGATACCCACAGTGTAAATTAATTCAGTTGTAAATAACCATCGAGATGCCTAGGAATCTGAGGCAGAGGTGTCTGACAGCACGTCTTGAGTAATTAGCCAGGTTTCTGCACAGTTTTCGGTTTGTAGCAACACGAGGTGACACGCTCTTATTTCTTCTCTCCGACTTCATGGTGCTGAGTTGTGGAGCTGAAAAACAGCTTTGGACTTGGGCGGCCGAGGTGTTGAGCTTTCGACACCTACAGCAGGAGGAGGGATAGTCCTGGAGGACCCCTGCTCTCTGCTCCAAAGGTGACTTAGCATCCAGCATGAGCTAAGACACAGCTGAGCTCTGACCTTTTAAATAATTAGATCCATTTTTACTAGGGATCATAATATCCAATAATTTTCCAATGCCTGGGGAACTGATTTTAAGAATTGAGCCAAGTTTGCATAGTTTTGCTGTGACAAAAATCAAGATGTGAGAGTTGGTTGCTGAGTTTGAGCCTATCTTTGGCCTGTTGGAGGAGCTCAACACACCCCAGCATCCCCATGCTCAGTTTCCAAACCCATGTTACGTTTGCATCGCTGTGATGAGTGCCTGACACAATTTAAGGGAGGAAAGACTTATTTTGGTCCATGGTTTCAGCCCACCATGGCGGGAAAGGTTTGGTTTGTGGCAGCAGGAACGTGTGTGGAGGCTGTTCACATTGTAGTGGACCAGGAAGAGGAAGGGGCGAGGCCAGCACCAGGGTCTGAATTCTAATCTTCCAAAGCTTCCCACTGAATGACCTACTTCCACAGGTCAGCCCTATCCCCTTAAATTCCTCAGTTTCCCCGAATTGTTCACCAACTGGGAAATGGGTATTCAGAGCACCTGCCTGTGGGAGACATTTCAGGTTCCAGGCATAACTCCGTGGGGATGATGTAACCCATTATAGGAACACAGGTATCACTGTTGTAAGTATATCAGCTGAAACAACAACACTTGAATCTCTTTGGTGTCATTTAACTATCTGGGGTTAAATGAAGGCAAGCCACACACCTGTCTCTGGGCAAGCAAACCAGTTCTGTTCTGCGTGAGCTGTGAGCTTCAGCCTCTTTCAGGGCCAGTTTCTGGGGTATTTGGTCAGAGCTGTTTGCCGGGTCTTGACAGCATCTGGACACCCTTGTTTCTAATCACTGCTTTGTGTTGGAGTCTTTTTTGCGCTATTCTGTTTTCTTTTTAATTTTTCCTGTTGTAATTGAATGTCTGAGAACAGGTAATTTATTTTTTATTTTTAGATTTTATTGCTGGTGACCAGCAAGATGGCTCAGCAGTAAAGGCACTTGTCACCAAGCCAGATGATGTTGGGTTCCTGCGACCCACATGGCAAAGGAAGAGAACCGACTGATTTCTGCACTTTGTCCTCTGGCCCCCACACATGGGTGCTGTGGCACATGTATGCATGTGTACGCACACATACAAAATAAACAAAAGGTAATGAACTTTACTTATTTGTGTATTTTAAAATTAGAATGAGAAACAGCAGGTTTCCTTATTGCTGCTTATGCACTCACAGTTTTGGCTGACTCTCCCACCTCCTTTTTCACACCTCCCTGCCCTCCCGATCCTTCTGTACACTTCCATCCCCAATATCCCTCCTTCCAGTTTCATATCATATGTATTCTATTACCCTCTTTCTCTGCTTCCCTCCCTAGAAGTCTCCCCACCATGAGCCCCTTTCTAGGTTTTTGGCCTGTACCCACACTCTCCTCAACATAAATATGAATACATATATGTGACAATTAGAATCCAGCATCTACATATGAGAGAGAACACGTGGCATTTGTTATTCTGAGCCTGGGTTACTCAGTTAACACAATGCCATTTTTCATTATGGCTGAAAAATATCCCGTTGTGTACATGTACCACAATTTCATCATCTGTTGATTCCATTTCCTTCCGACACAAAGAGTATCAATAAACATGGATGGTCAAGCATCTTGGTGGTGGAGATAGAGCTCTTGGGGTGTGCCTAGGAGTGGTGTGGTGAGGTCGTACATAGTCCTAGCTCTAGCTTTTTGTGATGTCTCCGTACCGATTTCTGTAGCGGTTGCCCTAGTTCTCATTCTTACCAACAGTGGATGAGAAGAGCCAGCATTTGTTGTGGTTTATTTCCTTGACAATGGCCATTCTGCCAGGGCTGAGATGGAATATCAGAGCAGTTTTCATTTCCCCAGGGACTAAGGGTATTCATGCTTTTAAAAAAATAACTTATCAGCTGTCTGTCTGTCTTTCTTCTTTTGAGAAATATTTATTCAGTTCATCCATTTGTCCACTTCTTGGCAGCTTTGTGTTTTGGGCAGGTATATCCCACCCCAGGTAACCCTCTCTGGAAATGCCCCCCAACACACAGAGGTGTTTCTCCTAGGTGATTCCAGATCTAGTCAAGTTCACCATGATGATGGGTCATCAGAATTCAAGGGCAGCTACAGCAGTGGGTCTCGGAAAGGGGCTATCATACTCTTGGGCTCAAGACGTAGGGGGCCTGTTACAAAGGGCCACAGGGCAAGGCACCAAGACCAAGTGGGCAGAAGGAGCAGGAGGGAGGGGAGTCTGAATTTATTGGAGTTTGCAGGGGAAAAGCAAGGCAGGGCAGCCTAGAGAGTTTAGGACAGGTTAGTCTGAATGATACATGGGGCTTTGGATGGATTGGTTCTTGACTGGCCTGTGGTCACATCTGTGAGAGCTTGTCTTGATTGATGATGATGTGGGAGGTGCCACTGTGGGGGGTACCAGCCCAAGGAAGGTGGGTCTGGGCTGTCTGAGATAGATGACCGTGAGCCAGAGAGCCAGCTGGTGTGAGCAGCCATCTTCCATTGTTTCTGCTTCAGTTCCTGCTTGAGTTCCTACTCCGACTTCCCTCAATGATGGATTGTGACTTAGAAGAGTAAGAGAAAATAAACCTCTTTCTCCCCAAGTTGTTTTTGGTCTTGGTGTTGATATATCGGCAGAAAGAAAAGTAGAAGCCTGAGTGAGGGAACCCAGGCCCAGAAAGACAAGTGTCATAAGTTCTCACTCACTTGTGGATCCTAGCATTGAATCTTGGGATGGTGTGGTTAACTTGGGGTAACTGTAGAACTGAGGAAACTAGAAAGGGACCCTTGGTTTGGAGGGGGACAAAAGACTTTAAGGGTGTTGAAAAGCTCCACCTGAGCCCTGCTTCTCCCATTCCAGACCCTGCCCCTGAGATAGTCCACCATTAGTGGCTCTACTCCCCAGGGTATTTAGAGCCCCTCCTTGTGGCTTCCTCTTGTGGTTTCACTTCTCCCCACCCCAACCCCTGGGACCACCCAGGAATGCTTTGATCATATTAAACCTAGACTTATTAATTAGGTTTGGCTTGATTGGTTGTGTTGGTGGAGAGGCTTAATATTGGGTACAGAAACTTTTCAAAGGGGATAGTAGACCACAGGTGACATGAAGAGGGGAAGGGAGTAGTGGGGAGGGAAGTCTGGGTAGGAAGAGTGAGGGGGAAGGGTAGTGGGGCAAAGGGAGGATAACTATACGAAGCACGTTTGAGACGGGTCATCTGGGTGCCTACTACTTTGTAACCCTCACATATATTTAGCATAGTTTATTTGGGGTGACCTTACACAGGGGATAATACTCTTCCAACATGCCATAGATTGCTAGATAAAGAGCCCAGTGCCACATGTGGTTTATTTGGTTGGGGTGTCCCGGAGACCTCCTTACCAATGCAGGTAGTTGCTATTGCTCCTGGTTGCCCTCCAGAACAAGTGATAAGACCTTATTGTTGAAGACACAGCAGAATTTGGTCAAAGGACATGGAGAAATTAAATTGGTCCTGACCAGAAAGCTCCCCACCTCCTGGCTAGCTTTCATAGTACAGAAGGTACTGTGCAGGCATCTGGTAGGGGTCAGGTGGGGAGGTCATTAATAGTCAGTCCTACCCAGCTGTGAACCCTGTGAGCTACAATAATGATCAAGATATGATCATATATACATACATATATATACATATGATATAGAGTTATAGTTTAAATTTATATATTATAGTGACCCACTTCCTCCAACTAGGGTCCACACTTCAAGGGTTTCACAGTCTCTGAAAACAGCACAGTGAATTCAAGACTAAGTGTCCAAATGCTGAGCCTGTGGGGGCTATTTCTCTCTCACACTGTAGCAGTGAATTTCTGGTTGACCAGATGGTTTTGGTCTAAGAGCCGACTTATTTCTGGCTCACTGTGACTCATATGGGACAGTTTTGTCTAACCTATGCCAAAGAAGGGGCTTCCAAAGCACTAAGTCTGGTGATTTCAGGGTTCAGACTTGGCCCTCAACCCCACACGGCACTGACTGACAGTGGAGCACAGCCCCTCAGCCACCTCCTCAGAGCAGCAAATGCCCCAAGTGCCAGGCCAACTTCTCTGGCTTCCTAATCACTTGGGATTTGGTCTCAGAAATGCCTTACATTCTTCTTAGAACTTTAATACTTTCCAGATGTTTTTATATTTCTTCCAAATGTTCTAAGTTGTGCTTGGTGAGGGGCTTAGTTTGAACTCTCCAACCTAGCATTACAGAACTGAGATGCTCTGCATCACAAGAAAATGTTATCAGAAGAAAGTGTTAAACACTACAATGGCCCCATCATTCTACCCGAGTTCCAAACCTCCATCTGCAACATAGCTTTGATTTTCTTTGTCCTTTCCCTGGCCCTGCTTTGCCTGTTTCACCCATGACAAAATGATGTCAGTAAAGGGGACTATAGAAATGCAGGAAGTTAGGACCTCAGGCATTTCCTGCTTATTAAATTTTAAAAAGTATTTATTATCCATACATGCTAGTTAGGCACTGTCCAGGGTCCATGCAGTTTCTGGTCTAAGTGGTAAGTGAGTGTGTCCTCCCTAGAAAGAGATGAAGGAGAGACTCATGTGGCGGTGGCGGGGGAGCTGGGGGGAGGTGGTTGGGAATGATTGGTAAGGGCCCAAACTGTCTTGTTCTCCCTGTCATAACCAATGAAAGCCCAGTTGCATGATTTTCTCCCTTGCCACCATTCTGTCAAGACTCGACATGTACCTTGGTGGAACTGGTGATTCAAACTTCTTTCTCTGGAAGGCAAGCATGATGTTTAGTATGACTTTCTTTGTATCGCCAGCCCCCAAATAAGGACACAGAACTTTCTTATTAATTATGAAAGCGTGACCTTAGCTTAGGTTTGTTTTCAACTAGTTCTTATAGCTTGAATTAGCCAGTTTCTATTACTCTGTGTTCTGCCACATGGCTCTTTCCCTCGCCTCTGTTTTGTGCATCCAACTCCCTCCGTGTCTTACTAGCGAAATCCACACACCTAGGTTCATCCTGTCCATTTCTCTGTCTGCCCAGAAGTCCCACCTCACCTCTCCTGCCTAGCTATTGGCCATTCAGCTTTTTATTAAACCAATCACAGTGACACATCTTCACATAGTGTACAAATATCCTGCAATAATGATGCCTAGAAGGAGAAACACACTCACAAGCAGGAGAGATAGCTCACCAAGGAAAGGTCCTTGCTGTCAACCCTGATGACCCGGGTCCAATCCCAAGGACTATTAGTGGAAGAAGATAAATGACTCCCACAGATAGTACTATGACCTTAACATACATATTGTGGCCCATGTACATGCTTCTGCTCTCTCATGCATGCATGCACGCACACAAATACATTAATGTAATGAAAAAATGAATGAATGAATGAGTGAATGAATGAGTGAATGAATAAATAAATACATATTTCAGAATGGGAAAACTGAGTTTGGGACCTACAACCACTGGCCACATAAATGATCCACCCTTATCATTCTTGACTACTAATCTTATGAATTTTTGTGGAATAAGACAATGGAACTTCTTTGTGTGTGTGTGTGCATGTGTGTGTGTGTGGTATATGTGCATGTGAGTGAGCTTGTGTGTGCTGATATTCTTGTTCATGCTTGTACATGTGTGTATGTGAAGGCCAGAGGTCAATGTTGCCTGTCATTCTTTAGAAGCTGTCCATCTTGCTATTGAGACAGGGATCTCGCTCTGGGATTTGGGGCTCATCAATTAGGCTAGACTGGGTGGTCAGCAATTCCCCAGCACTGAATTTCAGGCTTGAAGCCATTACAAGATTGCAATATTAAAAGCCATCACACCTGGCCTTTACATGGGTTCTGGGGAATCGAAATTCAGGGCCTCATGGATACCCAGTAAGTACTTTATGGGCTGAATCTTCTCCAAGGCCAGAGCTTCTCCTTTTGTGAACCTACAGACATAAAATAGTCTGCTGCTGATGGGTGAACATAGCTCTTCACTGATGGCATAGATTAGCAGAAGGTTCCTGATACAACATAAAATCAGAATCATCAGCTTAGACCTCATGAGGCATCTCCCTGACACCACTGGTGTCTTGGACCCCTTTTATTCTGATTCTCCATCCTTAGTGTGTGATTTGATTTTCATGGTCACACAAAGGTTGTGGCATCTCCAGCCAACATATCCACATTGCAGGTGAGAAGACAGAAAAGAGCCAGAAGTTTGCATTTTGTGAAAACATATTTTTGTGTGGAAGGAAAAGAAGGCTTCCTCGAGGGTCTCTACTTGGCATGCTGCAACTCTGACCCGTGGCTAGCTCTAGCTACCTCGTCAAACAGTCTGAGAAGGTGAGTGTTGCATGGGTTCTAATTGTTCTTAATAATAAAAACCCAGAGCCAACTATCAGGAGCAAAAACGGAAAGATCAGAGAAGCAGAGCAGCCAGCAACTTTTACCTCTACTGAATCCTCAGACTGAAGGGGTGATCCCGTCTCTACGAGGCCACAGACTGCATCTCAGCTCCTGTCTCCTCCCACCTTACATTCCTCTCTCTGCCCAGCCATATCCCTCCTGTCTCCACCTCCCTAGTGCTGGGGTTAAAGGCCTGTGATCCCAAGTGCTGGGATCACCTTTGTGTGAGCTCTGCTTTTCTTTTAGACAGATTCAATCTTAGGTAGCCCACGGTAGCCTTGAACACACAGAGATCTGTCTGTCTCTGTCTTCTGAGTGCTGGGATTAAAGGTGTATGCCACCACTGCCTGGCCTCTGTGACCAACTAGTGGCTTAGCTCTGATCTACAGGCAAGCTTTATTTGTTAGCTCACAAACAAAATATCACTACAGACAAGTTTCCCCATTCTGTCTTTCATAAGCTAGGAAAGAAAAGCAAAGGGCTTTTGAGTGGCTTTTGATCGGCCATCCATGTTTCTGCTATGCTGCTGAGGTCCGGATTTCTGTTGTTCAGGTGTCCTGGTCCAGCTAACAGTGATGTGAAACAAAGGAGAAGATGCTGGGGGTAGGTGCTCAGGGAGGCATCAAAGTCAAGGTTTCAGCATTAGGCAAGTTACTTCCAATTCGTCCTCTGCAGGTCGACGCCGCAGTGTCCCGACACATCAGCCTGCTCTGCAGGTCAACACCGCAGTGTCCCGACACATCAGCCTGCTCTGCAGGTCAACGCCGCTGTGTCCCGACACATCAGCCTGCTCTGCAGGTCAACGCCGCTGTGTCCGGACACATCAGCCTGCTCTGCAGGTCAACGCCGCAGTGTCCCGACACATCAGCCTGCTCTGCAGGTCAATGCCTCAGTGTCCCGACACATCAGCCTGCTCTGCTCCTTCTCAGCTGTTTTGTCATTTGGATCTGAGACAAGGTTACACTTGGTAGCCCAGACTGGCCTGGACCTCCTCCTGTCTCCATCTTCAGGTGCTAGGACCCGAGGTGCATGTCACCACACCTGCCTTCTGCCTTTTCTTACGGTGTGTGTAGTAACTCCCTGCATCACCTAAGGTGCTGGCTGCCCCACACAGTTAAGATGTGACTCATCATCATGCTTATTCCAACCCTGTCTCTAGTTCACTCCTGCTCCAGCCCAGGCTCACACACATTAGGGAAATGGCCAGTGCATAAAGGGGAACGTTTTGAATACATGGCAGCTTCCATCCCATTAGTAACCCCATTCCATTCACGGGAAACCTGACCAGACACAGTCCTTTAGCACAGAATGCAAGCATGTTCCCTAAGTGACATTAGCTCAGTTTTTGGTACAGATGGGATAAGTTCAATTCTTCCCTTGCTTCCTTGTCAAGCCTTGTGGGGGTGCCAGCAACTCTCTAGCCTTCAGTTTAAATCCATGCACTACATTCTCCAGTCCCACCACTCCTGGTTCTCAGCAGCCGTCCATCCATTCCCTGAGTTCCAACCATAGACTCTGTCTAGGTAAGACCTTCCCAGAGTCTGTTTCTCTCTCCTGGTGAGTTCAGATATGTGGAGTGTCTTAAGAACTGAGTCTTTAAAAATGACTACTCATAAAAATCCAAGCAATGCAAAATAACAGCAGAGTTTTGAAGATGTTCCTCTGTTCCTTATCAGACTCAACAGCAGGTAATGCCTTGCCATGAGTGCTTTCCAATTGTTCCCAAATTGCATTTGATAACTGCTTCCTAACAACCTGGATTTAAAGGTTCTCCCTTCATCCCTTGATGCTCTACAGGACACTTTATCCCCTTTTCTTGCACACAGTTGATTCAATAATAACTTTTCTAAAGCTGGGAGCCTGACACCTCCAGCTCCATGAAGAGCTGGTGCCTTTAATTTACTATAACCCAAGTTGCTCTGCTTGCTCTCTTATGCCAGGCTTGCATTGGCTGGGTTCGGATACTGTTTCTTCAGCCTGCCCAGCCCCCATTCACATGTGGAAAGTCTACAAAGTGCTGGTTCACATGAGCCACAAACATAACCTCCTGACTCTCTTTAAAAGAGTTTAAAGCTGAGTCTGAGCATCCTTGATGCTTGACTGGAAGGAAGTTTGTTATTGGGGATGCAGGAGGATCCTCACAACTTTGGGCAAAGATTCTGGGGAATGGTGCAACACCGAAGCACCAGGAGCTTCTACCTCTGCCACTGGGCACAGGTCCTCACAGGATCTTCCTGGTCTTGGTCCTTTTACTTCTGAACATCTTCTCTTTGCTAGCTGGAGATCCTTGGATGCTTAGGCCTGGCCTCCCTGGCATCACACAGTCACAGTTGTGTCTTCTATAGCACTGGCATGATATAATATGTGCATCCTCTTTTCTCTAAACCCTTGGCCTCGGCCTCTCCAGCCTGCAGAAAATTGCTTCTTGCTTCCCCCTGGATGTGGACAGAATAATTTTGTCTCCTCTCCCAACTCCAGCCATCCGCCAGATATCTTCTGAGAGACAAACCTTTTCCCAAGGTAGAAAAAGCCTTTGTCTTTAAAGTCATTCTACTTTCCACCTTATTATTCAGCCACCATTCATTAGCGTAACTGCCTCAGCTCTTACGCTAATGAAAGATTTCTGTTCTGATTGGTAAACAGTATGGTGGCAGAACATGGTAGAAAAAAATCAATTAATAATTAAATTCTAAATTAAATCCATTAATTCAGGCTAACCATGATAGGACGTCACAAGGGCCATTGATAGATGGGCCTCCCATGTACTTATTTATTACAAAGCACCCCCTGCAATGTGCCTCTCAGTGATATCACTATATTGAAATCATGATTGTCCCCCGATGCTAATAATTGCTACTTTAGATGTATTGCGTATACGCTGCAATTCTTGCATACATTGTAAATACAGTGTTTCACTACTTACACATTTAAGAATTCTTCAATAAAGCAGGAAAATCTATGCTTATTAGCATTCTATTAACAGCCATACACCTGTGTCATTTGCATCTGTGGATGATGCAGTGATGATGTGGGATTCCCCTCTGTATGCTGTGAATACCATTGGTTAATACAGAAACTGTCTTAGGCCTGTGCAAGGCAGAACTTGGGTAGGCGGGGAAAACTAAACTGAATGCTGGGAGAAAGGAGGCAGAATCAAGGAGAAGCCATGTAGCCCTGCTGGAGACAGATGCTGGAACTTTACCTGCTAAGTCACAGTCTTGTGGCGATACATGGATTAATAGAAATGGGTTAAATTAAGATGTAAGAGTTAGCCAATAAGAAGCAGAGCTAATGGGCCAAGCAGTGATTTAAATAATATAGTTTCTGAGTGATTATTTCAGGGCTGAGCAGCTAGGAACAAACAAGCAGCCTCCTACAACAGATTGGCATGCCAGCGTGGGGCTGACTATATCCACACAAAACCTGAGAAAGCTTGGAAAGGAATTCTAAACATAGAAAAACAAAGTTTAGCTACTTTTTTGTTTTTGACTGGCAGTGTGCGGTAGCTCCCTTAAGAGAGGTTTTCCTGATTCAGTGGTAGCAGAAAAAAAAGCTGCGTGGTTTTGAAACAGGCCATGCTGCCAGTGTGAACTCTGGCTTTTTCAGGAGGCTGAGTGTAACAGGAGGAGGAGAGGGCCTGCTTTTCATCCCAGTTGCCCTGCTAGCTTACACCCAAAATAACCACACAGAAATTGTATTCATTTAAACACTGCCTGGCCCATTATCTCTAGCCTCTTATTGGCTAATTTTCACATCTTGATTTAACCCATTTTTATTAATCTGTATATATCACCATGAGGTTGTGGCTTACCGGGAAATATTTAGCATGTTTGATTTTGGCAGTTCCATAGCAGTTTTCTGTCTGCCCTTCTTCCCAGCATTTAGTTCTGTCTACTCCACCTACCTAAGTTCTGCCCTATCAAAAGTCCAAGGTAGTTTCTTTATTTAACCAGTGAAAGCAACACCAGCTGAGCATTTAAATGGGGTTTCTGGGCATTGTGCTACAAGTTACTTGGTGGCAGCATGGGCCAACTGGTTATCAGAGTTGAGGTG
>LOJH01013345.1:778-24878 GCA_001685095.1 Ellobius talpinus
TACAATCACTGCATTATGATAGACTCCATAAACTATCACTGCATTATGATAGACTCCATATACTATCACTGCATTATGATAGACTCCATATACTATCACTGCATTATGATTGATAGACTCCATATACAATCACTGCATTATGATAGACTCCATAAACTATCACTGCATTATGATAGACCTCCCAAGTGTCAAGATGGTGACTATTGGGACAGTTATATGTGTGTCCACACACCTACAGTCAAGATGTGACTTCATCCATAGGTGTGCATCCCTCCCCCAAAGAACAAGCTTCTACTGATTTTTTTTAATCTGCTAAAGGGACATCATCTAATTAAACACAGAAGTTCTATCATTGGTAATTGTAGATATGATTTGCCTTATGCCTCTTGTAATGTAGCACTGAAGACTTTACATGTCTTCTCTTTAGCTTATGGATTAGTAGTCAAGTTCAATAAAGGGAGCATTAGGGCTAAGTTGAAGAACTACTTAGAAAACGGAAAGTCTCAAATTAATCACTCTTAATATTAAAAGTTTCATAGTTTATAAGTATATTACCTTGTTCATCCAAACGTACCAAGTAATGTTAACTAACACCCGCGAATAGGTTATAAAAAATGATAGGATTCCTGCCTAGATTGCTCTTTGGGATGCTTGCCTTTGGAAGACAGCCTTTCTGTTATGAGTTGTTCAGGTGACATGGAGGAACCACAGACACCTGCTCTAGACTACAGACCCAGGATAGGATCAACAGATCCTCTGTGGCCCTTCTTTTGTACCACATATAGATAGACTGTAGTCTTGACCTACCTGCTATGTCTCATCCAAATGACAGCGAATGACAGAACCATGAGAGATAATAAATGAGCACTGGGGTAATTTTCTTTGTAACATAGACAACTAATGCAGGCATTTTTGGCAGACTTTAGAAATATAGACAGATCAGATTATAATAGACACTCAAACGTATATTAATGATCAACGTCTAACATCAAATAATGTTGGCTTCTTAGGGTCTGAGGAGGAAAAACTTAACTTTTCGTGAGCAATGAATTTTTGTCTTTTCCTTCTAAATGATAGCATTTCCTCTTCCGTAACCCATGAGGACAATAACCAAAGGACAAGAAGCTATTCAAATAACTCAGAGTGAGTAAAGTACTCTAAAACCTCCAGAGACTTAAGTATAAATTCAAGAAGCTGTTCTGTTTGCTTGTTTTATGCCACATGAGAGTCTACAAATGATAAGCCTACAGTGAGGAGAACTTAAATGCAAATTAAAACATCTGTAATCTTAGGAGAATGAGTATTGCCCTCTCACGAAGGGACACCGGCCTGGAAGAGCCACAATATAGATGAAATAATATAGGTTGGACTTAAACCAAGTTCCACATTCTGGTTCTACCTTTTCCCACTTTGGTGGCAATATCAGTAGCAGTTAACATCTTAAAAAATATCTTTTATGTATATATGGTAATTAAACAATGATAATTAAAGAAAAACAATAGAAATAAGTGCTGGAAGTAGAAATAGGGCTCAGAGACAGAGGTACCAGAACAGTGGGGGATGAAACAAAATATGGTATAGTAAAATGCAGACAACAAAAGCTTATCATATGCATGCATAGGATGTCATGGAATCAATTATTTTGTATAATTAACAAAAGCAAATAAAATGGGAGAAAAGAAGAAAAAAGAATATAACTTCTATACTCAAACTGTTAACTGTATATCTGTGGAAAAGTTACTTATGATATCAGTGACTCATTTATTATACAAAAATATTAATATCCATACTTGTTGTTGGTTAATATAAATAGAATCAGACAATACATAAAACACATCAAAATAGCTCAAAAATATTTAAAGTAGCATGTAGTATGTAGTAAGCAATGAGATACTACTTTTGAATTCATGTTGTAGAGGTAGATTTTGTTTTCCTAAAGAAAAAAAAACACTAAAATGTTTTTGTTTGGTACTTTATTTTATTCAGTCTGATTATTTTGCATTTTCTTTTTAAAAAGCCTTTTTAATTAAAATATAATTTAATAATGTTCCCCTTCCATTTCCTCCTCTCATCTTACCATGACAACTTTTTTGCCCTCTCTCAAATCCATGATCTTATTGTTAAAAAAATTTTTATTTTCACATATACATATAAAGGCATAAATATATAAATATAACCTGTTCCATCTGTTCAGTGTTGCTTGTATATATGAATTCAGGGATGCCTACTTTGTATTGGATAACTGATACTTTTATTTATATTTATGTGTTTCTGTTTGTGTGCATGTCACATTCCTGGGGTGTGTCTGCAAAGGCCAAAAGAGGGCACTGTTTCTCTTGGAGCTTCAGGCAGTTGAAGGTGTCCAACCTTTCTGCTGAAAACAAAACTCAAGTCCTCTCAAAGGACAGCAACAGCTCCGAACAGCTGGGGCATCTCTGTATCCCCTGTATTTTGTTAGAAGAATTAAGCAGTGCAGCATGTTTTCTTTCATAACCTACTTCCATTCAACTTTCTGTATTAATTAAAGCACATCTATCATTACTGGTGCTAGCAGATTATAATTGTTGTACCTGACTTGGCTATAATGAAACCTCTTCCCTTTGCTAAGTAAGTGTGGTGTTCACATTTTCTCTAATGCAAACAACATATATAGGGACATTCTTAGACATAGATCTCTAAGTAGTTTAGATTAGGAACATCCAGAAGAGTTGAATGTCTGAATGAGAAGATAACAACATAATTTTCATAATATTATAGAAGAAAATATAGGAGTTCAATGACCTATTAAGCTTTAAAGCTCCAAGAATAAATCTAGCATTAAAGAGAACAGCTTTGACTCATAAACAACAAATCAATTTTCACAGTGAAATGTCCCCAAAAGGGTAAGGATCTGTCACAGTGAAATTGAACTCAGATCTGCTTTACTTCAAAATCTAGCACTTTATGTAGAATAAGGGACATGGAGACTGTATTTCTTTCCATCACATTAAAATGGGGATAATTGCCTCTGGTCCATTTCACATGGAACACGCATGAAAGTTTCATGGTGCACAGATATTCATTCTCTAACCTGGTAAAATACTGCTTACCTGTCCTCATTCTAAGACCCAAGATCCATAGTGAAAGCCTATATCTTGGTAGGAAACATTAAGTATACTAGCTGCTTGAAGCAGGCGGGGACATGTTCCTCCTAATAAGAACCCCTGTACTTCTCACTTCCTGACTCCATCCAAACACCCAACACAATGATGTGGCCTTGGCCTTAATCAGAGTTTGGGGAAACACAACAAGATCAAGATATAAATTGAGATTATTCTTAGAAATAATTCTTCCTTTTCAATTGTAAGAATGTCTATATTTTTCTTTACAAGCCAAACTAGGTAAAAAGCTTCATAGGTTTGAGCCAAGAGCACCAATGTGAGTCCTCAATGGCAACATGAAGAATATCTGACACATTTTGGGTATAATCTAATGAAAACTTATTTATCTTTAAATATTGTCTATGATTCTTTGAATATATATTTGGAAATCCCACTACTCAGTGAATATGAAAATCCAAAGCTACCAGCTTTTTGCCCTGTGATAAACCCTTCCAGTGGTTCTCAACCTGTTGGTCCCAACCCCTTTGAGTTTTGTACCAAGATAGTCTATCAGATATTTACATTATAATTCATAAGAGTAGCAAAATTACAATTATGAAGTAGCGATGAAATAATATTATGATTGGGGCTCACAACAGATGAGGAACTGTGTTACATGGCTGCAGTATATGAAAGTTGAGAATCACTGCCTTAGTTGAACAGAAGGTCTTGGGCTCTGGACCAACAGCTGGGGAGCCTGTTGGGGACTGAACTAGGCCCTCTACATGTGGGAGACAGTTGTGTAGCTTGATTTATCTGATGCCCTCCTACCCCGGCATTGTGACCAGGATCTATCCCTGGTATATGAGCTGGCTTTTTGGAGCCCATCCCCTATGTCAAGATGCCTTGCTCAGCCTTGATGTAGTGGGGAGGGGCTTGGTCTTATCCCAACTTGATGGGCCAGGCTTTGTGGACTCCCCATATGAGGCTTCACCCTTTCTAAGTAGTGGATGGAGGTGGGGCGACGCAGGAGGAGGAGAGGGAGCGGGAACTGTGGTTGGTATGAAAAGTGATTAAAAATTTTAAAATATAAAAATAATTCTAAATATAATGCGTACAAATTCAAAGTGGCCCTAAATTAGGTTGCTATATATAGAATGGTAGAAAAGGGGCAAACACACAGTGGGATTCATAGTATCCTATGTTCACCAAAGGAGGATGCTAGAACATCTAACATCTAGCATCTAACATGAATAACAATGCTAGATTTACCAATTACAATGAATGTTCAATATAATAGGAACGTGTGGTTGAAATGCATCAGCACATTCCCACTCAACACAACATACAAAAAAAATCAAACCATCTGAATGTCCTCTGTCATAATTGCCATAAAGAGAGAAAATTATTTTTGATTTTAGAGAATGCAGGCTACTGTCACTTAATGGATAAAAACCAGCTAATGTTAACTTGCTATTAACTGTCTCCTCCTTACCCCCTGCTTCTCATTTCTGTAGTAGAAGCTCTGAAGCTCATTTTACTTTCTTCTTAAATATGAGAAGAGCGCAGACTTTCAGAAAATACTTTGCTTGTGGGTTTCCCATCTTGCAACCTATTTCATGGGCACACAGCCGAGAACTAGATGATTTTAAATGGCCCCCTCCGTTAGTCTCCTTAGCAGGCTCATAAGCAATATAGAAATCGACAATTTTAATTTCTTTGACACTCCTTAAAATGTGAAGTCTCTAAACCATTTCCTTTCCCCCATGGCTCTTTAGCTATCATTACATTGCTCTGCTTTAGAGACAAAGGCAAAAGAGCAAGTGACTTTTGCCTGCTGGCTGGTGAACAGCATTATTTTGCAGGGCATTTCAGTGACCCCAGTGATTTGAGGACTAAGCTATTTATTTATTCTCTGGGAAGTGTATCAGTCAGATAGGCAGGGCATGAGATCAGCCATCTTGATTTGGAGAATGTGTTTCCCAAGTCAGATAAGAAGGGCAAGGCCTGACTATAATTGCATCATGGGAAATTTGATGTAGTTTCAAAAGGACATAACTAAAATACAAGCTGTACAAAAAGAAAAAAAAAGTGATGGACGGTAATAACCCCATTTCCAGAAGCTAGATAGTTGAAGGCAATAATGAGTAAGTGGCTGGGCTCTGGAGTCCATATATCTGGGTCCAAAACCAAGTTCATTTTATTACTGTGAGACTGAAATATTTTGCATACCCTTTGGCTTTTCTACATCCATATATCTAAATAGATATAATAACGATTCCACTAGAGAATTACCTTGTAGATTAAAAGAGAGAAAGCACACGAGAATTCCTAGAAAAAGTCCTGTGATATGACTAGCAGGTGATAAACAGCATGAATTAGCTTGCCTAGCATAGATTTTCCTGTCCCTGGGATTTCGAGCTACCTTTCCGCTTTGCCTTCCTAACATCTATTATTTCTAAACATTATGTATTTTTCACCCATCCCTTGCCTTATTGCTATTTCCTGAGTCCATCATTTTATCTATTCTATCACATCTAACCTGCTACCTGTTCCTGATGTTCCCTGGTGACCTGAGATAAATGGTACCAGCTTTTCTCTTGTCTTATTTTGTTCCATCATCTGTAAAGGGGGAAAAGAGTTGAATCAGATGGAGCAGTTAGGAGGATGACGTGACATCTTTCATGCCAAGGCCAACCAAAGCACAGGCACAGCAGGCTGACAGTAGGGGACATTACTCTCAGCCCCAGTGTCCTCTCTGCTGCTCTTCACTTGCAAATTTCTGTCATTATCTAAGAGCTAGTTCAAAACCAGCCTCCTGCAAGAAACCTCTTCTCTAACCTAAACCTCAGTGTACTCTTTCAACACCACCTCTATAATTCTGTGTGGTTGCTCCCCAAGTACCCGGTATCTTACCAGAGACCTTTTAAAATTAAAATTACTTGTTTTTTTTCTCCTCCATGACACTGTCAGAATTTTTAGAGCAAATACCATGTTTGTCTGACTCACTGTATGTTACCATAAACACTGGTCATGCGCTCAAACTAAGGCGCAGACAGAGACTTTGGCAAATTCCTCTGCGTCTGTTCCTGAAGTTCCATGCTTGTCAATATCTTTCTAAGTCATGATTTCTTTTTTTTTGTCTTCACTTGTAAAATCAATCAATTTCTGGAGTCATCCAATACTTTATCTGTAAGTTGAGCAATGAATTCTGAAGAAATATAATTGTGTGGGGGAAAAACCTAAAAAGGGTCTTTAAAAGCTAAATAAACAGATAACAAAACAAAACAAAAAGTCCCAAACATGTAACTCATATATTATATTTTTTAAAAAAATATTCCTAGTCAGACAAATGTTAATCATTTCTTATAATATGGCCTCATATAAGTATGTTTTCATAAAAATCAAAGAGTTTATGCATGACTTTGAATATAGCAATTATCCTAAAATCTGGTGAAAATATGAATGAAGAAGAATGGAATTATCAACAATGGCTAAGAATAAATTACTCTTCATTTGAGGATGCCATTTGTCTAAACTGTTCTGACAGCGAGTTGTGAAGTAGACTCAGCGAGTAGGAGCTCTTGCTTACAAGCATGAAGACCTAGCCTGAATCCCCAGTACTCACTTAAACAGTTAGGTATGATTGTGTGCTTATGACCCCAGCAATGGAGTGACAGAGAAAGGCAGACCCCTGGGAGCTTTCTGGCTATCCAGTCTTGCTCAGATCACAAGCTTGCAGTTCAGTGAGAGACCCTATCTCAAGGGAATAAAGCAGAAACCAATGAGAAAGGCAACTAATATAGGCTTCCATATACACACAAACATGCATGTAAAACATGCGCACCACCACCACCACCACCACAAAAATAAGAAAAAAATATTTTAAGAAAAGAGAAAATCATTATCAAATGAATTGTAGCAGAGTGGATGGAGCAAAAATCATGCACCAAATTCTTGCAGATAAAACGTGCTGAATGTAAGACTACCACACTGGACTGGAAAGATCAAAACAATGGACAAATAGATCAGTTTTTGTTAATCCACTGGTCACTCTATTCCTTGAGGGATATTTTAAATGGGGGTCAACATGCAGTGGTTAATTATAATTAAACCGCTTTAGTCATTGGTCTCAATGAGCTGAATGCAATAATGCTGGACAATTGAAGAGCCTGAAATAATTTTCTGCACAGTCATTCTGACACAATTAAAAGCTTACGAAAGTACATATTAAGAGGAGGACCTATGTCCCTCTGAAATTCTTAACTAGCTTCCAATATTCCCAACACGGTTGTACCATTAGGACGATATATAAAAATCCTTTCAAAATCTGTGAGCCCGGTTCACGGAGGAAGAAAGGACAGAGAGAAGGAAGAGCAACTTGCTACCTCTGAACTTGAAAATAGCAGAAATAATTTTTCTTCACAGCTAACATACTATCTAGAAGTAACAGATCTAAGGGCTTTTGTAGAGCTCAGTGGTAGAGCTTGTGCTTAAAATGCACAACACCGTGGGCTCAGTCAGAGATATCCTCAGGCCCACTCCCAAGATGAGAAGAAAAGGATCCAGTGTGCTTGACTCTGGAAATCATCTAGATAAAGCATCATCTGCCTGCTGTCTAATTGAGAGCATTGATTGGTTGAAAGAATCAGCTTATACATATGGTACAGGGAAGTCAGCCAGGAAGGGGATGGTAATATGTCTGTTCAAGCTCTATTCTGGGTAAGACTGTTCTACCCCTGGATTTTATTAGGGTGTAGGCATCTTAAAATTAGGTCCTTTATGTAGCAGAATGACAACAGGCTTACTAGATGTATTCATGTACCTCATAAATATCCAGGTACTTTTAGATGCAAGGGATGGTAGCGCTTTGTTCCTTATACATTGAAATTACAATTTTGTTTTTAGCCAATCAAACATTTGCAGAAGGAATATATGGCAATTTGTGGTGAAAGTTTCTAAAAACCAATGCCAGATTTCTTCATCCCTTTGCTCTTGCTGGATCAGTACCATTAGATTGGCTTCCACAGCAAAGACAGCTCATGTCAGAGACCACCCACTATGGAAATGCAATCCTAGAGATGAATTCACCTTGGCATTTAGGGAAACATAGAGATTTGTGTGGTTGTCTATACCAGCATAATCTAACCCACTGGGAAACAAGTAAGCTTAGTGTTATCATTCGGGTCCTTTTATCATTTCCGTACCAAAGGCTAATGAACTTCTGAGCATATGCGAGAATTTAGCCAGCTTAGCAGCCTTTTCTCATTACAGTTTATAAACCTGGTAAGTATTAATTTCCATCAGTGTCTTATCAGCTTTGCTAATATGAATTAGTATCCCAGGGTTTGATTGACTCTGGCAGGCTGACAAACACGTGAGTTTTCAAGCCTGTAAAACAAAAACAGCCTGACCCTTGAATTTGAGGTGGTTGCCAAGGTAACTCTCTCCTTTCAGAGAGTCTTTGAAGCCAGGTGGCTCTTTCTGACATTTCTAACCCACTCCTACCCATATTTATTAGAAGTGTCAACAAAATCATTGATGTTTGAAACTTGCACTACCCAATGGGAGAATTTATGACTGTGAAAGGGTAAACTGAGTCACTAACTCTCTAGTGTGCATCTACTATACACCACAGAGAGTTCTCTTTAACTCCAGAATCCTCACACATTTACAGAAGGGAAACTAAACCTCTACTCAATTTATAAGGAGCAACCTGAGGCTGAGCTAAGTAAAGTGAGTGTACGCAGAGTCAGAATCTGATCCCAGCTCTTCTGACTCAAAGTTCTGAGGCCATGCTGAACTGGAAGCATTTAGCTGCATTTTCCTAATTCAGTTACAAGGAACCTCCTACCTGGAGAGATTCGATAAACACATCCCTGTTTGTCCTATCGCTGTGATATTTAATTTGATATATTCTGAGTACATTTTCCAGTTTTCACCTTATTTATTAGCAAGAATGAAGAATGCTCAATAAAGACATAAACTAGCATAATTCTTATGTTGCCAAAGTGAATTACATGCTGAAACTTGCAAGAAATACAAATAATTCTCCAAGGTTAATCTGAATGTGTATTGACACAAAAGAGCTTGACGTGTTTTCAAAGATATTTTCTAATTTATAGTCATTTACTTAATCAATATTTATTGTGTTTCTACAATATTTAAGCTTCAATAATTTTAGAAAGACATAGCACCCCCAAAGTGAAAAGGTAGGAAGCAATTTCAGAGAAACACATGCAGTAACTATATATACAATTATATATAGTTACAAATATGTATACTAAAATATATGTGTATGTATGTATGTATATATATGTGTATGTATATATATATATATCTTTGCCTATGTAGTTTTTGTAGACATTTAGTACTCCGAACCTTGGTAAATGTGAACTAATTTTGGGTGCATGCACAGTAAGGCAAAACTGTGCCAGTTAAACTTTTTTTGGGGGGGAGGAGCGGGGGATCCTCTATTTACTACTTTATGCTTATATGTAATTTTCCATGCGTGTGATTAAAATTAGATGCATTGTAAAACTGGGATAAACATTGTGGGAAAATGATTATATGACATGGTCACAGCACAAGCAAACTCCTCCTTATTTTGGAGGCCATAAAGCAAATGTTCAGCCATAATTGTGGCTCTTGAGTACCCTTACCCCTGTGAACCACTGTCAATTGTAAAAGCGTATCCTTTCACAATCTACATGGCTGCTTCACTTCCAAAGCTATCTGACTGCTTTTGCAAGTCCATGTGACCCTTATTTTCTACTATTTGAATAAAAGGTCCCAAACTTCAAATACCTGACCCTAACCTGAATCAGCAAGAACATTTTAAGCTGAGAATGGCTCACGGATGTGGTGGGCATGTTGAGGAGGTGCCCTCCAGATGTGACTAGAGATGGGAAAGGCTTAGGGCTTTAGCTGACGGATGGAGCCAAAGTCAGAAGGCCGTATGAGCACTATGCCAACTCTACCCTTTCAGTCAAAACTCTCTGTGCTACAGGATGAGGTTTTCCTGGCTATGGATTTCTAATAAGAAGTTTGCTTCCTTATTCTTAAACCTTGGATGGATTTTCATTTGGTCTGCTCCGTGTTTACCTTATCATCACCCCTCTCTTTCTGTAGCCAACTGCTACGAAGGATACAGTACTCCACTTCTCCGTCATTACCTTAAGTGGTCTGGAATCCAAATGGCTGGCACCAATTTAAAATAAGCCTCTCGTATCAAATGATTTCAAATGGATTCCACATTTAACAGGAAGTGAAGAACCTTGGTTGAATTTTTTATAATGTTGTTGGAATTGATAAATTAGAGTCTATCTGAGATACAAAACGCAGTAAATGTACTCAAATACATGTTTGATATTTATAGGTTGATTCAATCATTTAAGTATCAAGTAAATAAAGTGTAGCTTTCCACTCTAAGAGTAGCCTGCTGAAGCATTGACACGCCATAATTGTTCAAATGTTCAGTAAGGATGGTAGCAGTGCATAGACATCTATATGGGAAGACCTCATCTAAAAGTAGGAACCTGAGATGGTAGAGAGAAATCAATGAACATATTATGTGACCTGGGGTGTAACTCATTTGAAAGAGTCCATGCATTAAGCCTTGACATGGTGATGATACCTGTAAATACAGAACTTGCGGGTTGAAGGCAGTGGAATCAAAGGTTTAAGGTTGTTATCAGCTATACAATGAGTTTTAGGACAGCCTGAGATACATGAAAACCTATCTACTGTCTCAAAAGACAAAATCTCAAAAGCCAAGCAACCAACCAAACAAACAAACAACAAAACACTGAAATTACTGTAAGATAGTATTTTTCTCCTTTATTGGTGTTATTTGTCCTTGGTCTAAGCTCTTATTACTTATGTTCCCTGGGATAATATTATTCTTTCTCATTCTATATTTAACTCTATATTTGTATATTAATTGTGTTTTTGTGTCAGGCTGACAGGAGTTACCTGAGGATTTACAGAGACCTCCACCTCATGAAGACAAATCAAGACTTTGTTATAGAAAGGAGTTCCAAGACATGCTAATATGAAGCAGAATTATAGTTTGTTAAAAGACACTTGAATATAGATTTAAGATTTAAGGAGACATGTTTTGGGAAAAATAAGATAGACCCAAGTGTAAGCATATGAATCTATGGAAAGCCACATGCTTAGGTGTCTTTACAATAATAATAGGTGATTTGGGCATGTCCTGAGGTTATGCTCAAAAGATTTGGAAGACATTAAACAGAGGATTGTTCCTGACTTGCTCTGGACAAAAATCACAGTTAACATGGCAATGTCATATTACCATATAAGGTAAGAGTTGCAATGTACATGAAAGTTAATAGCCTTGTCTTGAGGTTTCTAGAAAATAAGTAGGAAGGGAGGAAATTCAAAGTTGAAGCCTTATGTGTAGGTTCATTGCTATTTTATTCATAAGCATGGTTCATTGCTATTTTAACATTCTTATTAGAAAACATTTCTATATCAGAGGAATATTATCTCTTTTCAGCAACCTCTATGACAAATGTTAATTACTCTGAAATACTTGCTTCTCAGCTGGCAAGAGGCTCCAGCCTGCCTTTGAAGTGAAGAGCCTTTTGTTCTCCAGTGTCTCCATAATTTTCTCTGTCTTTCTGCCCTGCCTCATTTTGAGCATTATCAATTACTTTTCTTCTTAAACCATGCACTATTCCTATTTAAAATGTGTTCTTAAACTATCCCAGTAAACACTTCATTCTCTCCTCTTAACGATGGGAACAGAGTGACTTAGGGATGAGAAGCCCAAGTGTGCTGAAATGCTCCTTGTATTCTTGCCCTCCTTCCTCCTTTTGTTTCAAACACAGTAGAGGCAATAAAGGCCTGAATGGCTTAGGACAGACAGCTTTTATCAAAATTATTCCGAACAGCTTTCCACCTAAACTTTTGTTTTTGTTTACCAAACTTCTCGTCAGCACTGCCATCCACTCCTTACATTTATCTGGTCTTCTCTTAGTAAACTATTATAAGCTTCCAGCTCTTTTCAGTTCTATTTGTATGATTTCCTCTGAGCATGTCCTCTTTTGTCCCATGCCACTATCATAATTTTAAGGGACATAAGTAGCTAGAAAGCTATGGGGATTTTTCCTTTTTGTTTGAATTCTTTTCTTCCTTCCTTTCTTTTTTTTTCTTTTTTGCTTTTTGTTGTTTTCCAAGAAAGGGTTTCTCTGTAGCTTTGGAGCCTGTCCTGTCACTAGCTCTGTAGAACAGGCCTGGCCTTGAACCCATAAAGATCCAACTGTCTCTGCCTCCCAAGTGCTAGGATTAAAGGCATGCACCACCACCGCCTGGCACTATGGAGTTTTGAGATTTTGATATGTTGCAGAGAATAATAAGATGGATTTCAAGCAATTTATTAAGAGCAATAAAAGTAAAATTTGGACATAAATTACCCAGAGAGATTTAGGTTTATGATATTATTACTGGATGGTAGATGTATCTCTGTGAACAAACTTTACTGAGATAGAGAAACAGGGGTTCAGCTATCAAAGAAAGTATGTTACCTGGTCACATCTTTGGACTTGTATTGAGATGAATGCCAACTTTACGTTGGATTGTGGTAAAAAACAAGGTTCAGTGAAGAGAGAAAGCTATCATTTTTTCCAGTTTTCCTTTAGGCTACTTCACTTTACTTGCGGGCACATGATCACATGTCCTAAACAACAGTTTTCTGATTATGGAACAGCCATGTTCAAACAGCTTCCCACACACTCATCACACTGGCATGCCAGAATTTTCTCAACATGTCCCCATTTCACTGACCAAAACATAAGTTCCATTTTTAATATTAATTGATTATCTTTCCAACCAAACAAAACCTTTTAGCTCCTTCTGGAACATATAATATGCTAGTATGGTGCTTGTATTTTAATTATTTATTCCTTCTGCTTTAATTTGCAGAGACTTTTCCATATAGTCAAATTCAACCTGACGTTTAATCCTCATCTCAGAATCCAGTCCCTCATTCCCTAAAGTGCCACTGCTTTCTGAAATTTGGCATATCCAGTCTTCTGGTGGACTTATTTTTCTGTCTGAAGGAGAAAGAAGAAGACAAAGTAGGGAAGAAAGGAGAAAGAAATAAGAAATAAAGAGGGGAAATAGGATGAAGAACATAAAACATAGAAGAAACAGAAGAAAGGATAACTGAGAGGGAGAGATCTTCAAAGTGCTTGAAAGAATATTATTAAAAAATTAATGAAAGACCAAGACAAAGCTTGAGAGTGCCTAATAAGAAGAACACAGATTAATAAGAATGGACTCCAATCTCAGTTCAAGGGGATGCTTCATCTGTGACATTGGACAAGTTCTGTACCCTTCCATTTTCATCTGTAAAATGGAAACAGTTTTCTCAAACAGTCATCAGGATTAAATTTACACCAGTAAAGTACTTGAAACATGATCAGGCACATGGCTTTCCATTGAATAAATGGAAGCCCCTTGTATACAGTCTGCTGCAGTTATGCTTTTACGAGCATCCTTAAATAAAAAGATTGTAGGTTGAAATAATAAGAAAAGCCCAAATGTACATATCCTAAACTCCATTACTGAAAAGTGACCCAGGGGCTGGGCAGTTGGCATTTCTGATTGAACAATATCCTTAAACGAAACACTATGGTGAAGCCAGCCCTGTCTTAACAGCCCTCTGGTATCTTTTCCGTTGTAGCTCTTGACTCTCAGCAGAGATTAATTCCTCATCTGTGGAAATAGCCAGATAATGTATTAACAACAGCAACAAAACAGAGAAAAGCAATGTTTGTTGGTCAATAAAGGTAGATAAAAGAAACAGAGCTCTCAGTAAAAGAACACATTTAGAAAGTAGAGAAGTTGTTTCGGGAAGAGCAGTGAGGACCATCAAGAAAGGACAAGACTCATGCATACCTATCAAACCCCAACAGAGATAAGTAGGTCTGTTTCTTCTTTGGGAACTTTTATTCTCAAAGCCTGGGATGGTAGAGAAAATATCAGCTAACAAAGCCTGTTCTGCTGAATCTTCTGTGGTTGGAGTGATGGTGGGAGCACATGTGTGCACACACACATGCATGTATGCATGTTACCATGGCCAGTTCTCACCAGTTCCTTACGTCCTGCCACTGTCTTCATTTTCCATGTTGTAGAATTGAAACTCAAATAAGCAAGAAAACAGAAGAGTGATGGAGCTGGGATGTGGAGCTGAAAAGACCAGCTTTGGCCTTTTGTGTTAAACCACTATCCTTTGTTCTCCCGAATCATCTCAGTGGTAAAAATAGTAACGTCATTTTATTCTTCTAGCTTCTTCTCACTTAGGTATTCCAGACCAATAATAAACGATAAGCATTCTGTTTATGCCTCACCCTGTCATCTTTATATTGGAAGGTCCTAGTAAGGCTTTCTCACTGGGTAAACATAGTGTGAAGACTGTGACTTGTTTTCTAAAATTTATGTCATTAATATGTAGAATATATTATACACACATATTTATCAGCACCTTTGAGGGCCATAACTATAGATTTAAAGGTGGGGATGATTTTTGAAAAATAGAACTTCAAGTGCTCAGGGAATGCATATATTCCAAAATCCAAGCTCTTTGACTAAATGAAGCAGGAGGAACTCATGATGCTAGAGTTTGAGACTAGACTGGGTAACATAGAAAAATCCTATCTCATACCAAACCTAGCCAAGTCAATCTAACTGTCCAAACACACAAACACCCATGAGACATGTAAGGTCTTAGTATTTCCATGTCTTCTCTTCTTTTTTTCCCTACCAGAATAATAGAGACACTGATGTTTTCCTCATCTCCCTTTGTTGATCTGTTTGGGACTTCTATTCTTTGAGACACAAAATAAATGAATGAATAAAATTTAAAAGTAAAACATATTAAAAAAAAATCCATGTCCTATTTCTCTTACAGTACATACAATGTGAGATATACATACAGCATCAGAGGACTGGAAAGATGGTTTAGGCGGCAAAATATTTACTTTGCACATATGAGTAACTGAGGTTGCATACCTGGTTGCTAGTTAAAATAAAAATTTAAAAATAAAAGCATTTGGCATAGCACCATGTCTATAATCCCAGCATTGGAGAGTTAAAACAGGGACATCTCAGGGGCTTGCTAAACGCAAGTCAAGCTAAGCCAGTTCACTCCTGGTTGAATGGGAAATCCATCTTAAAAGATGAAGTGAAGAGTAATAAAGGAAGACATTTGATATTGACCTCCTGCCTCCCTACACAACCATGTGCCTACACACTTCGTCCCCTCACAAAAATAAACATACGAGAGAGAGAGAAAGAGAGACAGAGAGACAGAGAGAGAGAGAGGAAAGGAAGGTTCAAAGATGTTGAGTAACTGACTAGATGGACCAGTGATTGAATGATTAAAGCACTTTCAATAACTTAGAAAAGTGACGATTTAGCAATTGTTGCAGTAGTGAGAAAGATAAAGTTGCAAGGCTGAGACATTACTTAACTCTTCTTAACAAAAACTGAAAAGGTGAGAAGATGGAATATCTGCACCTATTAGAGCTGTTGTGAGGGACAGTGACCAACAGAATGGAAGCTTGATCCTGGACAGAGAAGGAGACGACCGTATGACCACCCCTTGCTACTGAACTAATGTGGCTATGTCCTCTGACTTTCAACTGAGTCCATAGTCTTAAAATTTACAAACATATTTTCATTACTATAACTCCAAATCTTTCAAACACCCAATCAAATATGACTCCACCCAGCTGTCTCTCCATGGTGCTATGGCCCAATCCTTTCATAAATCCCTTTCCCAAGGTCTACCTCAACACATCTTTAGCTCTCTTGAAATGAAAGTCTGTTACATTCCGTTACTATTGCAAAGGGAGTTGGTAAAGAGGAGGGTGTGGCATTCTGGAGATTTCCCGATGTTTGAAATATAAAGTAAAAATTATGATCCAATAGAGCTTATACAACAACATGTTGATTTTATGTCATCGTATAAAAGAGACATTAATGTAAAGATTTTCAACCTGAAATATGTAACAATTCAGAACGGAGACACCAACTGTTCTACATTGAATTAAAAGTTCTCTCTTACTTTAACCCATATACTTTATGTGCTAAATCATTTTCCTACCAAGCAAACTGCATATCATCAGTGTTGAGGTGTTTCCATTTCTAAAAGCTAAACTATAATCAGTGTATCTGGAATCACTAAGATGAGTGTCTAGCCAAAAAGATCATTGTTAACAGAGAGGGTGATGCATCTTTGGTCCAAGCAAAGAGACTTCTTTCTTCATGCAGAAAGGATAGGTTTCTGAAGACACACTGCTATGAAATTAGGTTTTAGAAAACATTTGTGGTTTTGTGGTAAACAAACATGAATTTGGATAAATTAATTCTCCATTTAATCTTTGTGGGAGCCACTATAACCTCTGCATTATTAGAGGAAAAATGATAATATAGAGCTCAGCAAAATACCAGGAGAGGTAGGATAATGATGTAAATGATGCTGAGGGAATCGCCCAGTACATTTATCAAATGTTGGGTGCTTTTGGTCATCTTTATCCTCTTTAGTGACTTCATAAATATCCTCATCATATATATCAATATCACTTAATCTTCATTGTTACTGGAGCCAAGCTGTGCAGCAGACTACTGTAGTTACTTTTCTTCTTATTGTGAATTAAATTATTTTGGATCATGATTTCAGATTTTTTTGTTTATTGGGGTAAATGTATGTGGCTAGGGCTTTCCACATCACAGTCAACCAGGAGCAGAAAACCAACCATAAACCAAGGAGGGCACAGCATTCAAGACCTGGACTTAATGACTCACTTCTTCTAGGAAAGCCTCAAAGATCAAAAGTACCACAAACTATGAAAACAGCATCACCAGCTGAGGGCCAAGTTTTCCAACTCATGAGCCTATGGGGATCCTCTGCCATCTTCCATTTCACAGGAATCAAGACATACAGCAGGCCCAGAAACTTTGGAATGGGATTATTAGACCACATCCAATGGAATATCTGAATTTTTCATTTATGTTCCAAAGCATATTTTTAACTCATCAGACTAAAGGAATGTATTTCAAGCTCTCAGAGGGCATCGATTTTCTTAAAGCATTGCTGTAGGGTTTTACCACGATTCTAATGGTGGACTCTTGGGTACTGACATAGGAGGCTGTTTTCTCTGATCTTAAAAAGCAGCTGACACTACATAAGGGAAGGAAGACTGTAGAGGAATAGTGGCTAAGATAAAATATACGAGGAGCCATGACTTCCAGACACATTCTCCTTCCCACCTGAAATCTCCATTAACTTCGGGGTTTGGTATAATGTGAATTAATAAGGACTGACTCAAATCAACTGGAAGATTATTACTGACTCACTAAGGATCTCTTTGTCAGATACTCAAGTTCTCATTACTCTATGCTTTAAAGTAATCTGCTATTGTCACCCTGTAAAAATTAGCTTTATTAAGCAGAACAAAGGCAATAATCAGTCCCTGCTTATTTGATTACAAGTATTTGTGGCTATGGAAATTGGCTTGCTTGGCAATCTTTTTCTTATTCAGCCATCAGTGGATCCTTTGATCATCTTCTGATCCTCTCTAGACAGCCCCATTGAAAGCTTGAGTCATACTTAGCAAAGGCTCCTATACTGGGAGTTCTTATGCATCACACATACATCAATGTGTTGAATTCTTTGGCAGGCAGAATAATGTCCTTCTTGAGGTGCTTAGCTCCTGATCAACAGCGAGGGGGCATTGAGCCACTCAGAGTGTATGAAGTACTGGCCCTATTGCTCATATCCTTCAGGCATGCCCTAGACAGCAGGAGTATATAAGCCCATTTAGGAATGATGGGTCTTTCAACTTTAAAGTGAGGATAATAATTCTATTTTGATGGTTTCCTGTTCATGTAGATAAGAGCAATGATTAACAATTGATATTCAAAAAATGGAAGTAAAAAAGACTAATCATATTTCTTATCCCCTCATTTATTTAACCAGAAACATACTATCTGAAAAGATCAGTTTTTATCGAGGTGAGTATGTTTGCCTAGGAGAATTAATTACAAAGTTTTAAGAGTCTTGTTACAGTCTAATGCAGTCAGATTCAAGAGTACATTCCAGGAAGTTGGGGTGGAGGAGCAGATTAGGGCTGCTGGTCTAAAAGCAGTAAGATAATTGTGGCATGAAAAAGGCAGAGGAAACTTCTGTACCAAAAAAATTATTGCCTTCTTAGAAATGTAAACCAAAATCCAAATAAGATAATAGCTCACTTGAGTCAGAATGGTTATTATCAAAGACAACAGCAGTGTGTGCTTAAGCAAAAGTGGAGGAAAAGGAATTCTTGAGTTCTGTTGATGGGAATGTAAAGTAGTCCTGCCATCACATAGAGCAGTATGAAGTTTCTTCATAAAGTAAAAAAAAAAAAAATCAGGCTAACAGGGACTGGAGAAGTGGCTCACAGTTTAGAGCATTTATTCCTTTTGAAAAGGACTCAAGTTCAGTTTCAGCAACCAACAACATGGTTTACAACCATCTATAACTCTAGTTCTAGGGATCTTACACCTTTTTCTGATTGCCATGAGCACTCATGTGGGGTACATCCATACACCTAGGCAAAACATGTATTCACATAAAATAAAGTCACTAAGCTTGAAAAAATTTCGTGCTACCTTATAGCCCAGCAATTCCACTTCTGGGACTTTACATTGTCTGTTGAGGTGTTTTCCTTCCATGATCACTGAAGCAAAATTCACATTGGTGAAGGAAAGTAAACAAGAAAAGTGTCCGTCAGCTGGTGAATGGATGAAGAAAATGAGGAACATACACACAGTAGAACATGATTTATTCAGAAAAAGAATAAAATCCTGCAGTTTACAGAAATTTAGATAGAAATGGAGAGAGATATGGTAAGAGAAACAGCAAGACATAGAAACACAAGTCCAACATAGTCTCACAGATGTATCTAACAAAAGAATCGCAGATGCCATAGAAGTGGAGAGTGGAGCGGTTTTCATAAGAGGCCCAGCATCTGAGCACTGACCATGGCAGTGGTTCCCGCACATAACTGAGAACAAGGCTGCACTTGTGGCCACAACCCAGAGAAGTCTTTCTACTGTTCATTCTACACACATTCTTCCTTTTACACTTTAAAGCTCCAATAACCTGACAGTAATTTGGGAATGAAAAAAATCTAAATTATTTACCATATTACATTTTTATCTCTTTATCTCTATTTCTGCCATGAAAATACATATTCATATACCGCCTCCACATACAATAACACAGCTGTGGTGTGTGTGTGTGTGTAAAGCAATAATTAAAGATAACGAGGTCATGAAGAAAGGGAGTATATGGGAGGACTTAGAGGGAAGAAACTGAAAGGAAAAATCATTTAATTATATTATAATCTCAATAAATTATTTTTTAAAAAAGAAAAAACAGAGCTGCTTCAATCCTTTCTAGAAAATTTCCCCAACAATTTCTGATTAAACGCCTATCATTGTCTATTAGGGATTGTGGTATTGTCTCAGAAGACCCCATCTAATTTAACATCCTACCACTGGGTCTTTGGTTCCTTGCACATAATTTCTGGGGGAATTCACCATCCTACTTTCTTTAAGTGTTTGTCAAAGCATTGCCTTTGAGTTACGGAAACTTGATGGGCCCTATGCTAATGTGCGTGTACCACACTACTCAGCCCACCGATCTGAAACATACCTGTACGCCTACTTTACTGCCCTACACACATTTAAAATCATGTGCAATTGCATCATAACTTGCATTGCCTACAAAAGGAAAAAAAACGAAGGACTAGGTCATATTTATTTTTGCTCCTACGATATTATCCACTTGAATATGGGGTACTATATGCTCAATGTTTGTTTGTGGGATAAATAATAATAACAGTGATGGCAGCTTAATTATTTCTCACCTATTTTGAGGAAACTTTCCTTCTCTACAGTTCTTTCTATCCAGGGTGTATTCTTTCATTAGAGTCAACCACCAATAGTTAAAAACAAAAGATCTCTTTACTTATGAAGCCTCTCTACTTTGCTTCCTGCTCTGTATTGTCCTTAACTCAGCCTCATTTTGGAAGTAGATGAGGTGCACAGATGATTCACATCGCCAGCTTGAAGTATGGAGGGCTGTTTACAGGTGCAACATTAAATAATTTATGTGTGGATTTTTCTTTATCTATCCTTTTTTAACAGTTGGGTCTTGACTTCCCCTCTAGCTCTTATTAAGTCCATTTAACTCTTTCATGTGGGTTAAATAACAGGCCCGTGTTATTGGCAAAAGGTTTGCATACAGAATATGTCCACATAATATCAACATCCTTTGACTTATTTTCCTGTAGGAGAGATACAAGAAAATTGCTATGAGCATTCAAAGAAGTTATTATATTCATTTTTAGGAAAACATATATGACTCAGGAGAGAGTTAAGCCATTAAACGCCTTGCCAAGTTCATAGAGTTAATAAGCAATGAGCTAGGGCTGATTTTGAGCTCCCTCAAGTACTAGATGATTGCTATTAGAACTATGTCCCATGGCCTCTGGAATACCAGGTTTGGGGTTTGGAACATGCTAGATCTGATTATCTATCCACTATCCAATAAAGAAGAGTCAACCATTTTTTTTTCTAACAGCAGCACAAATTGAAGAGTTAGAGATTTGGAAGGCCATTAGTCTATCCCAAGAGATGAGTGCTACCTCCAAAAAGGACCCTTGAGGAAGGGTCTGAAATTTTAATTCAAGTAAAATTATAAGCTCATTTGTCCTCAGCATGGCTCACGCATTCCTAATTAGAATTCTCATGACATGAGTTCAGAAGCAATGGAATACATATAAAACATGATTATTATTTTGTATAATGAAATATGTCAACCTCCATGGAAATTAAAGGAACTAATCATCTCTTATCAGTGACACTCAAATGCCATCATACCTCCACGGAACGTCATTTTTTTCAGGCAGGCCCATTACAGATCCATGAAACCTTGATCTGACAGCAGGCAGCTAGGTAGGTTTCAGGGAAGGAGACATTGAAAGGCATCCATGGATTGAGTCACAGTCTGTAAACCGGCAATCAAAATGCACAATATACCATAAAACCAAGTCACAGTACTCACGGCAAGAAAATAAATGATTACAAGCCGTACTTGAAAAGACAGTAATGTTCTACCTGACAGCTACCCCTAAGTTGTTTCCAAAGGCAGAACTACTCAGCGAGGTGGCAGCTGGGATACACACAGCCTCCTCGACATCCACTGCTTCTGCTGGTACTAGGCCTAAAACACAACCAGTAAGCTAGTAATAGCATCCATTTGCATGATGTTTAACACATCCTAGGCTTGAGTAAAAATGTCTTAGAAACGTTCACATTGCATTTATATTTTAATCCAAAATGAAACTGAAACCTAGAAGCTATGCATCAGGTGTTCTTTGATTCAGTCAACTAACTGCCAAAAGAATGGGCTCTTGTTGCTGTGTGAGTCCAGTGGAAAAAAAAATAAAAACACAGTCTCTAAGCTAGTGAGAGCCTCTTCTGAGACACACAATTACCAGCAACACTACCACATTCTAAAGCTCTGCTGCAGAAAGAGTGTGCTGGGCCACCGTAATCTCAAATCACCTAAATGACATTGTAAAAGTCCTAGTCTAAAACAAAACAAAACACTGAGCATAAATACATTCTTGATTGGCACACCAAAGTGAAGATCTCTTGTGCCAAAAGAAAGGTCTACTTTAAAAGAAAAAAAGTCATCTAAGAAATTCTGAAGTAGCCATTACTAAAACAAAGAAAAAAGTCAAATGCCTGCCATACTTAGAGTTCTAGAGTTTTCAAATTACATTTTACCTAGTATGATTTTTATTCCATTCTGAAGCATCATTGGAATTTTAATACAAATCTAACACACATTCAAAGAAAGAAAGGGGAAAAAAGGACACAAATTTTTCTTAATTCTGACACATGCCAAATATTTTTTTATCTTATGCCTTAGCAACTAAAACAATGGCAAACAAAGTGAAACAGAGAAATGAAATGATGTTTCTGGGATTGGATGCAGGTGTGCAAGCTCCAGATGTAATGACTTTTTAATATGCCACTAGGAGAACTGTCTGGGACCACCTGATGCTAGCCATCCCAGCCAGTCATAATCTCCATCTTATGGTTTATACTCCCATGGTACTCCCAGAACACACAGCCATTGCTTCCTTCTTTACTTCTTAGCAATGTGTTTAAGGATTTGGCTTTCTTTTTCAAGGATTTTAACATTTTTCAAATATAATTAAGTCATTAAGAGGTTGTAGTAATGAATCTCACATCTGACTCTGATGTTCACTTCTCTGATAAGAGAGAAGGAATTTAGGTTCTTTGAACTTTAGGTTCCTCATCTATAGCATGGAATAGTAAAGCTTGCCTTGTGAGATTGTGGGATAGCTAACCCCTGCCTCATGAGATGGTGGGAGGAATGACATCAGCTCCTTAATGTCTAAAATGGTATTAGATAATGACAGATCATCTCGAAAAGGTGTAATCACCAAGAGCGTAATGAAAGATAAAGACAAATTTGCCAAAGGCTTAGCAATATCAGACTAAAAAATGGTCTTTATTCTGAGGAGATGATAAAGCACAGCTTAGGGTAAAGATTGCAAGCAAGAGGCTCGGCTCATTACAGCCCAAGACTCTCACAGCCTTGCTTCTATGCTGCTACACTAAACTAAGAAGGCCCTAGTGTTTAAACAGCCTGCATTTCTGACAAAGAAGAAAAGTGGGAGAAACACCATAGTTCTATGAGTGCAACTTAAATTCAGCCTCTGGTCCTCAAAAGTTATTGGCTAAGGGCAAGGTCTTCAGCCAGTTATTTCTCCATTCACTGGGAACCACCACTGGTGTTCTATCTGGCAGATGCGGCCATGTTTTCTGTGGATTAAGGAGATAAATGCAGACAATGCCCTTGCCCTGGAAGACACTGTATCTTAGGGAATATTGAGAAGATTGACACAAGACACAGATTAAAACAATTTTAAGAATCATATTGTGTCAAGGGATATAAAGTAAATATGCATGGGTGCAGTGATTTAGAGTGTGGTTATAAAAACACATTACAGGAAGAACATTCTGCTCCCAGCTCATTACCTTTCAGATCCTATAGCTGGAAGGAATGACTGACAGTTCCCACCTAGGCACCCAATGTTTTCTATTCACATGGACGATGCCTCAGCCACAGCAATTAGGTTTTAAGAAAACTGAAAACAAAACAAAGAAATGGGTTAGGTTAAATGAAGGAGGGAAACAGAACTGGAAGGTAGAAAAATGGCAAGCTTGAGAGTTGGCTCCAACATGGGCCCAGCTAGGTGGGTGGTTGACGTCTTGGCTGAAAGAACAGCTACACTGGGCTGCACACCTTTGCAGAGCATTTGACTTTCTAGGCTTTCCTGCCAGTCTGGCCAGGAAGCTGATTTACCTCCTGACAGCCTGAACTCTCCCACCCTCAGGCAGGTTCCAGCACCCACACTGACAGCTCCAAAGCATGAACTCCATTTACATTGGGGACAAGGAGGCAGAAACCACAAGAAGGTCTGGATTCCCTCACTCTTCAGGAAGATTCAAGGTCCGGGTTTTCATGGAACCAGAAATACAATGAACAGTTATAAAGCTAGTGTCGAGGGGATTTCCTCTGACCAAACTTTCCAGATAGAAGGAAAGTCTCCCTATAGCTAAACAAAGGTCATTTTCCCTCCCCCAGAGCTGATTTTAAGCAATGTACACCTATGTTCTAAAGGATGCTATGGGAAAAAAAACCTTACATATATACAGGTATGTTGGTTCACTTTAGAAAATGCATTTTGAAAATGTACTCACCCAATGCCCACAATAACTCAGACATCTAAGAACCCTTCACAAGCACAACTCAAAGAAGGGAAACAAACTCTACCACCAAAAAAATTAATAAAAAATAACTGGAGTTAACAACCACTGGTCATTAATATCACTTAATATCA
>LOJH01013346.1:0-24878 GCA_001685095.1 Ellobius talpinus
ACAGCGGCAAGACAGCGCTGGCGCGCGCGCTGAGCACTACGGCCTCCACCGCTGCCTTCGACAAGCAGCCGCAGAGCCGCGAGCGCGGCATAACGCTCGACCTGGGTTTCTCCTGTTTCGTCGTGCCGTTGCCGGGGGCTGAACCCGGGACCGACGACACGCAGCTGCAGGTCACGTTGGTCGACTGCCCCGGGCACGCCTCCCTCATCCGGACCATCATTGGCGGTGAGCGCGGGCCGGGGCGGGAGCCGGGCTCGGGGTCCGAGCTCGCGGGAAGGGCCTGGCCTGACTTCCTAGGCCTGGCCGCCCGCCCGGGAGGCTTGGGGGCTCGAACTCACAGCCCACAGACGCGAACGCCGTTCCCGCCTTCACTGCCGTGCAGCGAGATGCTTTCCTAGAAAAAACAAACAAGGAAACAAACCCTACAGAAAGTGTGTACGCAAAAGTTTCAAAAAAGTCACCATTCACCTGACGTTTGGTCTCCCCATTCTCTGTCCCTGACATTGTTCCCAGCGTTCTATGTATGGATGGTTTCAGGAAAAGTACACAGAAATGCCGGCAAATCGTGGATTTGAAAAGATCCCGGCTTTTCTTCTGTTGTAGTACTTCGGGGAGGGGCGGGAGAGCGCGAACCTAGTGCCCAGATCATAAGAGGCAAGTGCCCTGTCACTGGGCTCTTTCTCGAGACCTCATCTCTCCCTTTTTATACACAAGTCAGCACTGTCTGGAGACTGCTCCTTATCAAAACATAAAGTTCTATCACTCATTTTTAAAACTCACACAAAGTTCTATTATGTACACTTACACCAGCATTTTCTTGATGAACTTTTGTGGCTTTTCGAGGGCTGGCTAGCCATGCAATAGTGACTGTTCTATCCAGAAGGCTTTGGGGTGTGCCCTAGTGTAGCAGAGTATGTTAGGTGTGAACTGTCTAAGGCAAAGGGCTTGTGTGGTTTTCCATCGTTAAGAGTACTGCCAAACTCTACCCCTAGGATTTGTACCACTTAACTAGTCTTTAAATACAGGCTACTTAGGAATAGGGCTTCATAAACAAAACCTCTCCTCACTACCCCTCTTTGCTCAACTCTGGACCCTTTCCATTTGTGCACATGAAACTATTCTTATGCCTTTTAAAATTCCTTTTACACACTTGTTTAACTACACTTAGGTCTAGAGTCAGGACCCCATAACCTGTTTTTATAGTACCCAACACAAATATATATATATATATATATATTTGGCTGAGGCTACCTGCTGTAACCCCAGTGACCCATTTCCTGCCTGCCTCCTTGTCCTTGGGTTTCTTTCCAGCAGTTTTCTCTAAGCATATGCCTGAATGTATATGGGGCAGATGGTTCATTAGACCCTGGGCATTCCAGGTCCCAGTGCGGTAATTAGTTAAGTGCTTTGATCTTTGTGGCCTCCTTTTCTCCATGCTGCAGGCAGTCTGAGACCGTTTCCCTGTTTGACTCAAGTGGAAATGGAAGCTTACCTGTCCAGGGTCACTCTCTTGCACTGTCTATTCAACCCATAATCCACTCATTAAAGACCACACAGTAAAGAAGCAAAACTAACATCTCCAGCTCTATTCTGACTGGTCATATTCAAAAATATTTTAGAAAATGTCCTCTAAACTAGTCTAAGTTGGAGGTGGAGCATCCAAGGTAAAGACTAGAAGGTGGGTTGGCCCATGTCTCAGTGGTGGAGTATCTGCCTAGTGTGCAGGAATCTCTCGGTTCTATCCTCAGTGTTACCAATAAAAAAGGAAAGAACAATTAAGTCTTTTCTGGTAAATACAGAATCTGCCTTGTAATAACTTCATGATTTTTCATCTTTATGATGGTGTGCAAATGGTACAAGTTCAGTAAAATTTTAACCTTTCCTAGTTTGTGACTTGGTTGGTTGTCAGGACACTGAGCAAAGCAACAAACTCCAGCTCCTAGTCAGCCTTAAGGTCCAGAGGGCAAATCACTGTTTACCATATACTGGCTGCTAAGGTGGCAGGCCCAGAGTTTCTGTGTGTTCAGTGTAATTCTTAACTTACTATGTTTTTAACATACTGTAACTGTATTGGATGTAGCTCGGTTGTAAGGGGAGAAACATCTGAAATATAGGCCAGGCAAAAGGACAGGCATTCTTTTGGAGGTGTGCAGAACTGGGTTTGCTGCTTTTTTCCTTCCTAGCTGTGTGGCCTTTGAACCTAGTTCTGGATCTTGCATCACTACTGGATAATGCTAATCATGCAGTTATTTTCTGACATGGTTCTTTTTAAATACTTATGCTTCTTGGACAAACTTTGCAGGAAGCATGTTTATCATGTAGCCACTAATGAAGTTGGGATTTAGGAATGCAGATAGTAAGCTGGACTGTCAAGGCCTGCCTGTCTCCCAATCTGGGACCTTTCCTGGACACCAGTTTCCTGAATTCCTGCCCACCCCTTCCAATATGTACATTCACATAGAACCTCTTTGTGTGACAAAACAGTTTCAGTATTAGTCCAGTATATATGATCAAATGGCTACTGTTTCAGTATTAGCCCAGTATATATGATCAAATGGCTACTGTTTCAGTATTAGTCCAGTATATATTATCAAATGGCTACCGTTTCAGTATTAGCCCAGTATATATGATCAAATGGCTACCACCTGAGTGCTTGGTATTCTGATTGAGACTATATAACCATACAAGGAAATTTGTTCTCTTCTTGGCTGTTGTTGTTTGTCCTTTTGTTTTGTTTGTTTTTTTGTTTTTTTTTTGTTTTTGAGACTGGGTTTTTCGTAGGTGGAGACTGCTTATTCGTTTCCCAGCTGCCCAGACCTGAAATAATCACATAGAAACTATATTGATTGCAGTACTATTTGGCTAATAGCTTAAGCATATTTCTAGCTAGCTCTTACATCTTAAATTAACCCATTTCTATTATTTTATACTTTACCATGAGGGTCATGGCTTACCGGCTACCCACCTCTGGCGGCTACCTACATGGCTTCTCCCTGACTCCACTTGCTATCTCCTCTTTCTGCTTGGCATTCCTGCCTTGCCCTATTCTGCACTGTAATAGGCCCAAAGCAGCTTTATTCATTAACCAATAGTATTCACAGCATACAGAGGGGAATCCCACATCAGTTTCTTTATATAACCTTGACTGCCCTGGAATTAGATTTGTAACCTTGAATTCACAGAGTGAATTCCCAAGTGATGCTATTAAAAGTGTGTGCCACCATTACCTGTCTTGTTATTGCTCTTCTTGCTCATATCTTGAGAAAGCTTCTTTCTGGTGTTAAAATGTGGCCTGACCTCACTGGAGTGGTGAGACCACTATTCCTTAGGGAGATTAGATTCCTACCTTCCTTTTTGGGAACCTGGAAGATGGAGGTTTTCCTTTTGAAGGGAAGCATGCTCCTGTTTGGAGTGCCTGTTCTGGCCCACCCCTGTGGCCAGGAGGACCTTGTAGCTGGGCAGTATCCAGTGGACTAGAGGCATCACATTGGTTTTTAGTTGAGGAAGCAAGCCTGCCAGGTAAAGTGTACAGGGATGCTGCTTGAAGCCATCTCTCAGCTGTTCTTAGGGTCCATCTATCAGTCTGCCCTTGCCTTCCTGAACCAACCACAGGCCATATCCTGGCAATGCCTTTGGAATCCCACCATTTGGACATTGCTGCCTGAACAGTGGTTGGGGTTATTCACTGTCCCTATTTTCAGGGGTTCATCAGGTCATATCAGCCCTTGCTTCAAGCTTCTCAGTCCTTTTTTGTTTGGTTTGGTTATTGGCATAGGGTCTTTCTAGCCCTAACTGTTCTGGAAATCACTAAGTAGACTAGGCTAGCCTAAAACTCACAGAGATCTACCTGGCTGCCTCCCAGGTGCTGGGATTATAGGTATGCACCACCATACCTGACTCTCCAGTATATTATTGTATTTGGACTCATTCAGCCTCCTTGTTCCAGGCTCAGTATCCAGGCCCTGCCTTCCTTGGAGCCTCCTCAGTGACTACTTTCCTATGTTTCTGGCCTTCAGTCATGCTGCTGACTTCTCTACTACTTAAGTAGGTCAGCAGTTGCTTCCCCCAAGGTCTTTGCACCACTACTGCTTCTGTGGTATGTCAGACTCCTTGTTGCTTGTCCCAGTTCAAATGTCACTTTATTTGTGAGTCCCCCCAACCTATGTCTCTACAGCGTGTCCCTAGCCCTTTCCCTCATACTTTCCCATTTTCCGATGCCCCTTGTATGTTGTGTCACTTGTCCTTTGCTAGAATTGGGGCTCGGAGAGCAGAGTGGGATCTGACTCGCCAGCACTTTGTGCTGCCTGGGCTGCTGCGTCTCACCTGCTGGCCTAGCTGGTTGTGAGTTAGTGGGCAGAGTTAGGACAGGGCTGACCTCTTTAAGTGCATCCTGGTGTCTAGGAGATGACAAGAGAGCTGACAAAGGCACACTGCCATGCCCCAAGGGATCTCGGAAGTTCTATGCACAGAGAACAGAAGCTGGAGTACTCACCAAGCTGGGCCTGCAGTGCACCTGTCTACCTACTCAGTCTGCTGAGGCAAGAGAATTACTTGGACCAGGAATTTGAGTCCCGCCTGCCTGCGTAACATAGTGATTCTCTGTTAAAAAAAAAAAAAGACACCTCCCACCTCTTGTTGAGGAACAGGGTATGGGCACATTAGAAAGAAAAGCTTTCCTAGGGCAAGAAACAACTTGATGAGGCTGCTTTGTCAGTTAAGGTCAGAGGTAACTGGTAGCATGGAGTGCAGCAGGATGTCATGGGATATGACGGTATGTTCATTACAGTGGAAGGTCTGAGCAGAGTTAGATCCTAGAGGGGAGCCCTTGGGATGGTTTCTCCTAAGGGCCTGGAGCACTTTGGAAGGCCGTTGCTGTGTAGATGTATGATGTGGGCAGCTGATCTGTGGGTATGAAATTGCAGGCAGGGACGTTGTGCACAGAGGTGTGGTCTTCCAGTCCTCTCCTCCTGGGATCCTTGGATGACTATACCAACAGTTCTCAACCTCTAGGTTGCAACCCCATGGAGGGAGGTTGAACAACCCTTTCATAAGAGTCACCTGAGACCATTGGAAAACACAGATATTTACATTATGATTTATAACAGTAGCTAAATTACAGTTAGGAAGTAGCAACGAAAATTTTTTTTATGGTTGAGGGTACCACAACATAAACTGTATTAAAGGGTCACAGTGTTAGGAAGGTTGAGAGCCATTGGACTGTGAGTGGTTTGCTGAGTGGTTCAGACCCTTTGTGGAATATATACTCCCCTGGAGGAGGCAATCACAACTGATCTTCAAATGATGGTCTCTTAAGTTAAAGCCCATTCTCTGATTCCAATGTTCTCCTAGATGAACTCTCTAGAAACAAGAATCCTTTCTTCATGAAAACTGGATTTCATCTTCCTTGCGGCTGAGCTGAAGCACCTGGTGGTACTCGGGGCTGGAGGTGACGAATGCATGTGTCAGTTATCTGGTGCTGTCCTGGTTGGTGTGTCGGTCCATTTTGTTAATATTTTCTTAACCCTCACAGCTTCCCTGGGGAGTAAAGGTGAAATTCACTTTTTACAGTTGAAAAAAACTGTACCTCAGAGAGAGCAGGGACACAGTTACTGTTAGCCAGGTTTGAACTTAGCCCATGTGCCTCTCCAGCCATTGTCTGGCTTTCCTAGAGTAAATGAAAAGTGTGCTGTCCACTGCACCCCCCCTCGTGGTAGTGCTTTAGGGCGATATTTTTCTCAAATCCATTTTCAAGAATAAATCTTTCAGGGTTAGAACTTCAAAAAGATTAACCAATGTATGTTTTAAAGACTTGGGTTGGGGTGAGAGCCTTAAGGCTCATCTTCAATCTAACTCCAGTAGGAAAGAGGAAGGCTGAAAAATGCTGGAATCTTGGCCTGGCAATTTATAGTCTTCTGGTGGCTGTGAGGATTAACAGTGTATTGTCTCTGAGTCTTTTGTCCTAGTTGTTAATGAAAAGCCACCACTGACTTGTCTCGAAGCCTTCCCATCCCATACCCACTGTGTGATGCAAGTCCCACATGGCTAGGGCTGTCTCTGGACCACTCCCTGATAGGAATGAACCAGAGTTTGCTCATCTGACCTAGTCACTGTACTTGGGAGCTTAGGGCGATTTTGGTTTGTTACCCTGGAGACAACTTTCTTTGCAAAGCTTAGGCTATGTGTCATCATTGGTTTTCTGATTTCCTGTACTCTTGGTGCTCAACGGGTAAAAGCTTTCTGCCTGTGATCTGCTTTTCCAGGCCCATCCCTTTAAATCCCTCTGTATTCTGTCTGAGACCCTTCCTTTGGACTCATGAATGTAACAGGATTTATGTATGAAAAGAATGTATGTCATCAACCACATTTCTCATGTAGTCCATACTGGCCTTTCCCTTTAGGCATGCATACCTAGGGCCAGACTGCTGCTTGGTAAGCAGAAGGGGCTTGGACCTAGGCCTTGGCAACCAGAGGTTACAGGAGTGCTGTTCTAATGGAAACAAATATGAAAAATGCTTTTTGTTTTCTTTGCTTTTGGTCTTTCTGTAAGAATCCGTGTAGGAACATGTGTTGTTAAAGTGTGGCACTTATATGCCTATTCTACAACATTGAGGCTTAGTTAGGTGTAGAAGGGGAAGTGCTTCCTTCAACTCAGAGGCTTTGACATCAGGTATCTGCTGGGCCATGACTCCCCGTTCTCTGTGCCTATATCTGTTATTTTCAGTGCACACACACACCCTGGAAGATTCTGCCGTCTGGTACAGCTTTTGTACTCTCCTCTATTAGGTGATGATGGGCCACCATGAGTTCCTTGCTTTCCCTTGCTTCAGAGGCTCTCTGGTCAGTAGGAAGTCCTCCCCGCTGCAGTGTGCTGCTATAGAAATACAAGTGCTTATGCTGTGCCTGGTGCCTTATCACTCCCTGACCCCACTTGATCTCCTTCCAAGCTCCAGTGCCTTAGCTGTCTCCAGGAGACTCAAGTCGAGCTGCTCTGTGCCACTTTCTCTTGGAGCTGGACAGCGGGTGACTTTGCTTTGGTTGGGGTGACAGTGTGGGAGCGGCACAACATCAGACACAGTCTTGAGTTTAAATTAATGCAGAATATTTGAGCAGGAACCAACAGGAAAGAAAAATGGAAGCAGGTAGTCATATTTCATTCCGTTGGGGTACATTTTTCTTCTCATGGGGCTTGCCCTTGAGAACAAAACATATCAAATGTTAAATCAAAGAATATTTTTGTAGTCATGCTAGGAATAGAAAATAATGCAAAGACTTTGCCTTCTTGAGGCAAATATTTCACTGGAAGGTTATAATCAAAGTCAGAAGGAAATTGTAGCCACAGCTTTGGTAAAGCTGTGATCACTTAAAATTAATTGCTTTTAAGCTTTTCGTTGAACGTCTCCTGTCTGCATCCGCATGTCTCTGAATTTTCCTTCAGAACCACTTCATTCAGGTTGGGGTAAGATTTGTGCAGGCATCTCAGAAGATATAACCTATAAATGAAGCCCCAGGACCTGGCCCTTCTTGGTCATTCTTTTGTTCAGTGGAATGTCAGCCAGGCTGGGGCTGAGCCTTTCATGATTATCTGTTCCCTTCCCAATAAGGGCTTTGGTAGCATGTAGAAGGTGATGCTGTCCAGAGCTCTGGCCTTCAGCAACCTTATAGCCCTGGTTCCAGGAGCGTGGCGTTTCTGAGGCAGCAGCCTGTTGGGCTAGGAGCCAGTCTGAACTGAGCACCGTTTTGTCCTCTGCTGTTGGAAGCACTATGGGATAGGGACGATGCCTGTGTTTTCTGTAGCTCTCTGGCCTGCCGCACAGAAAGTACATGATAGTTTTTAAAACCAGTTTAGTTCAGATAGCATGCAGTTCATCATGCTCAGTGGTTTCCCATGTGCTTATGGTGTCTGTCCTCCACAATGAAGCGCTGTTTGCTCATGATCAGTTCTGCAGACCTGAGCAGCTGCTGCCTCCTTCACAGCTCTGTAGATTCGCCTTTTCTAGAATTTGACAGAAATGGAATTTTGTGCCTGGCTTGTGGTTGGGATATGCTTTGTAGTTGTTTTGAAAAAAGGGTCTCACTGGGTAGCCCATGCTGATCTTGACCTTGCAGTGTTCCTGCTTCTGCCCCCCCCGGGGGGGCTAGTATTATGGCATTCCCAGTTAGAGCATGCTTTTTCAAGTTAATCCATACTGTAGCATGTAACTATACTTCATATCTTAAAAAATAAAATCTGTTTTTAATTGTGATAAAATAGATATAATACTTGTTATCTTACTAAGCCATCCAGGTTGCTTCCTTCTGTGCATTGCCTTGTCTATATAGAGACCCCTGTCCTAGGGACTTCTGGTAAGAGAGGGTCAGATGGTGATATCTTGGTGGCTTTTTTTTTCTATGTAGCTTTGGCTGTCCTGGAACTCACTATGTAGACCAGACTGGCCTCGAACTCACAGAGATCTGCCTGCCTTTGCCTCCCGAGTGCTAGGTGTGTGCCATTATGCCCAGCTGTCTTGGTGTTTTTTATCCATTCACTTTGGTTCTATGTATACCTACTGCTGTTTGGATGTGAAGCCAGATATAAGCCATGCATCTCTTCAAGGGTCTCGTAGTCAAGAGAGGCAGGAGTCATTGGGTTAGGCAGATAAAATGCAGGGTTGTAAGAGTCTTGATCAGGAGAACCAGTGTGATGTGATGTGTGAATGTGTTGTGGCACAAGCAGAAAGGACAACCCCCTGATGGGGACACAAGGCCAGGCCTAAATAGATGACCTGGAAATTTCTAGGCAGAAAGACCACAGGGAGTAACCTCAGCAAAGTCCAGGGCTGTGAGAAGAAGCTGGTGTGGTGCGGGAAATATGAGGTGGTGAGGCACCACGCCAGTCCAGGGAGGATGATTGAGAGCTTACTGGTGAAGAAGATGATCTAGCATCACACAGACAAGGCAGCATCAGGCCATGGAGCTCGTGAAAGAGGAAGCCAGTAACAGGCTCAGCGGCTAGTAACTGACTGGGATAGAACTCAGAAACTGGCTACTTTGTGGGAGGGAGTGTGTTTTAACCAGGGGTCCTTATTATAATGCTTTCCACAAGTTCCCTTGGATTCTGGAAAAGGGTCCAGGACAAGTGGCTTTAGGGGTAGGCCTTCTGCATGTGACCCTCCAACAGCAAGCAAGCATGCAGGCAAGCAGATGGGTGGCCTCAGGAAGAACTTAGAGTTCTGGGGTGCTGGTATGGAGTGCCAAGCAAGGCTGAGGAGCTTCTGCCTCTCAGGAGAGGGTAAGTATAGGTTTAGAGGACATATACTGCCTTGTAGACACCATTTGAGACCCCCGACACCTACTGTATTCTCAAAGCCTGTTGTCTCAGGGAGACTCAAGCTTTCCCCAGCCTGGTTCCTGCCGTGCCTTTGCCCAGGATTGCAGTCATGCCTCAGTCCATGTCGATATCAGAAGAAGACTATAGCTCCTGAAGAGTAGTTTATATATATAGCAAGTCGGATGGTCACAGGCACAGGTTCTGTCACCATCCTCCCCTGCACTGCTCACTACTCTTCTCTGAACTATTTGAGTTTTGCTTCTTGTTAATTGGGTCTTTCATTTTCTTGTGCTATGCAGGTGGGGCCCCTGCTGCTTTGAAGTGTCCTCACTGGATAGGAGGGAAGACAGCTAATGTGGATGCTCCTCTTGGCAGGAGAAAAAACAACTTAGCTGTTGAGAGAGTTGACTTTCCCTCTTTCTCTGTCACTGTATTGTGATGATGTTTCTCTTGTCGTGGGAGCCTTCAGGAAGACTAAAATGATTTCCTTTGTCTCTAACCTACTTCCTGAGGATATTTATTTGGTGGCACACACAGGTGCTACCTAAAGATAAACTTGATGTTTTCTTTTAAAAACAGTGCTGGAAATGCAGTAATGTTGCTCTGCTTGGTTGAAGGACCTACTGGGCATGGCCTTTTCCTGTAGGTTTAAAGCCTAGGGTAAGTCAATGGCTGCTGCCCTTGGCCATCTGACCTTGACACTAGAGCTCAAACTGCTCATCTGCATTGTATTGTGACATCTGAAGACAGCTGCTCCACTGTGGTTGTTTCTAGGTGAGTCATCTTCCTCACTTGGCACAGGCACCAGAGACCCAGTATGTGTGTACTTAGGTATTTCCTATTCTAGAAATGATGGCTTAGGGCAAGCTCAGGGATGATCTGCAGAGCTTAGCTCTAGAAGAGGAAGACAGACCTAAGAAAGAAGGCTCTATTTCTTTAACATTTCAGCCTGACACCTAGAGACTAGAAATCCACAAACTGGCAAAGATTGGTATCCAGTAGACACTCTATTGCCAGTGCCCCTTTACTGCATAGCCTAACAGCCTGCTCTGAAGGATTGCCACATTTCCAACGGAACTTCCCAGTGAATATTGTTGAGAGCTTACTGGTGAAGATGATGGGGGACATTTTAGCTAGAGGACCCAGAGTTCATAGACAGACAAGGCAGAAGCAGAACATGGAATTCACAGAAAGGAAGCTAGTAACAGGCTCAGATAGTAATGTTCTGATTGTGTAGTCCTGTAGTGTGACTGTGAGTGTTGGGTAGCCATTTGTATCAAGGCATGGAAATACAAATTGTACCTCAGTGCAGCGCTGCATGGACCGAGATATGGCTAGTTCTGCATCCCTACTAAAGATCAGGGTTGGTGCTATCCACTGCATGTGGTTTGTTGCTAGGGGCTATTATCTTTCTGGGAGGGAGCTTGGGGCTCCTTTCCTTCCTTGAATTCCAGACTTGCTCTCTACTCGTTTTGTACACCTACCAGTCCCCCCTTACCCTGTTTATCTTCCTAGTTCCCCTTCAAAGCATGGCCTATCAAATGACCCTTGGGCTTTCCTCCTCCTCCTCCTCCTCCTCACAGGAGCCACTTGGTGGCCTTGTACCTTCAACAGTTCCATCAGTGTGACTGCTGCTTTGGGCCAGGCTTAACTCCTGACAGAATGAACTCAATCTCCCAGTCTGCAACCAGAAATTCTTCCTAGGTACTTTCTATACCTCTCTGCTTAAGTCTTCAGTTGCTCTCTGTTAGCAGAAAGCCCAAGCCCCTCATCATGACTGATGTGGTCCTTCCTGATAGATTTTGGGTTTTCTCCCTCTGGAACTGCATGGCACTGCTTGGATACTTCTACACAGACAGAACATGCTCTCTCAGATGGTGCCTTCTGATAACAAGCGTTTTTCTGGGGGAGCCTGATCTCAGGCTACACTAGGTAGCTTCACTGATGGCTTGTAGCACCCTGTGCATACTCTTAGGAGCTTATTCCTTCCATCTTACTCATTTTGTATTTACTGGGTGAACTCTTTGTGGGCTGGGGCCTGCTGTTATTTAATTTGGCCTCTAAGGGGATAGGATGGGACCTGGCCCTATCTGAATAATTGGCACATATGTGTAGGCACTCAGGAGTTACTGGATGGATGGGTGGATGGATGGATGAATGGATGGGTGGATGGATGAATGGATGGGTGGATGGATGGGTAGATGAAGAGGAGATCATTCCTACTGCCTGCACCAAGCAGCCTTATTCCCGTGGTGCTTTAAGGGACTGAGCAGAGTTCAACAGTGGAGGAAGCCTGTCTTGAGGTTAGACAAGTTAATCTTTCAATGGAAATTCAATCCTCACTTTTCATTTTCAGGCCACTTTGCGTAGCAAAGTAGTTTAACTCATAGCAGATTTCTGCTATGCTGATGGTTAATTGCACGGCCACAGAGGGTCAGCACACTAATGCCGAGAACACGACGACCTCGGTGTGGCTCGCCGCACACGGTGAGGGCCCAGCAGCCCTGTTTTTGTAGAGTAGCAGTATTCAAACATCCTTCGGCAGGCCGATTTTGAGTTAACAGAGGTGACCCTTTCAAGAACATTTTTAAAAGCTATAGCATAGATCCCTCCCAGGCCGTGTATTTTCCTTTCTCCATGCAGTTCAAAAGGGCTGTGTCATCTGACAGTGTTTTGTCGGCAATCTTCAGCTTGACCCTGGTTGTTTAAATCTGCAGGAGGAAATTTGAACAAACTTGTACTTTGGTAATTCTTCTGCTTTCATGAACCTTTAACCTTAAGGTTTCTTTCAGAGCCACTGGCTTCATTGTCACCCGCTGTCCCTGCTGAGGCTTTCAAAGGGCATTGTCTAGTACGTCTGTTTTCACTTTGCTACTGGCGTTCTTTTGAGGAAGGGTATTAATTCAGACCTGATTCTGAGGCGGGGGGGACTTTTAAACTTGCCCCAGAGCTCAGAGATGGGGAAATGAGCGTAATGCAAGCTTGTGGCTGATGCTGGTCAAGGAGATGGAGGCCTCCAGCTATCCAGTGGGCAAGTTCAGCTTTGCCATGTCCTGCCTCACATCATGACCAAAGAGGTGATTGGCTCTGATAGGCAATCCCTGAATCTGAAATCCTGGAGCGCCAAGTTCTTAGGAACCTGGGAAATCAGCAGTGATTATCGGGTCCCACTGACCACTATAAAAGACCACATACCAGTGAACTTCCTGGGATCAGCAAGAAAGCGCCTCAAGTCTGGGGAAGGGCTCTGGTGTTCCTCTGTCCTGTTACTGCTCAAGACTGACTCCCCAATGCTTGTTCCATCCTGCCTTTCTCTTCCCTCCACCAACTAGCCAATCTATCCTTCACTCCTTTTTTGTTTTGGGCAATGTGACCATGATGGTACCAGCACAAGTCCTTGTGGGCATCTAATGTGTGGTGATTGAGACTGGACCTTGCTTGTTTTGTGTCATACACTTTAATGCAGGCTTTGAGGCTGTTGGAACCTCTGGCTCAGCTTCTTGACTTTATGTTTTTCCTTGGGCCTCTTAATATCCTAAAAGTAGGGCGAGGTGACCTTAAAAATTCTGCTAGCTTGATGGCACAGAAGGAGAGGTGGATCATCATATTAATCAAGTCCATTCAGCAGTCTCAGAGAGATTTGCATGCTAGCAAGACAGAAGTTCCCCTAGCTTTCCAGACAGGTGGGGGCAAGTATTAGGAAGTAAGCAAAACCATGAAGAATTGTGAGCTGTAGTCAGTACTAAGTATGATACAGGACTGTTGGCTTTGGGGTATCTCCTTGAGGCCTCCCCGAGGTTGAAAGTAAATTCTGGAGAAGATTGGGGCCAGCCACTGGTGAGTTGGGGGTAGGCAGGTACTGCATGACAGAGGAGCAGCATCTACAAGGGATCTGAGGAGGGGCAGCGTGGGCTGGTTTGTAATGAGGACAGTAGATGGCAGGCAATTGCAGGTATCTTTGGGCAGATATGTACACTTGAACTCTGCTAGTCCTGGTTTTGCTGGAGGATAAGCAATGGTATGTTGTGATCCAGGGACACATAGACCAGCCCTTTGGAGGTATGTGGCCACACCAAGCTTTTTCTGCTTGCTTTTGTCTGTCCTTAGTGCTGTCTGTTTCTGTTACCAGGCCTCAGATTCATGTGGGTGTTTTCTACCCTTCCCTTAAGCTCTTTTTGTTGTTCTCGTTGCAGTATTGGAGAATAGGATCTAGGGCCTTGTCTGTACTAGGTAAACACTGTACTATTTCCTTTGGTAGAGCAATGGGCTGAGGTGGAAATAGGATTGGCAGGCGATCCTGGCATGACAGAAGTTAGTTTCACTATTCTGTAGTTGTGGCTAACCAGTAGACACTGGCACACTGGCATCTCTGGCTCTAGCCACAGAGTGGGAAGGAAGCATTCCTGAGTGGACAGCAGAGATGTCAAATAAGGCATCTGCTTGCAGAGCTGGTGAGCTGATAGGATGTGGCTGGAACCTGGCCACACACCTTTCTTTGCTTGTGTTCTTGGCATACTGTCCTTGATATTTCCCTCCCATCCCTCCTGTGGGATGTCCTGGGTAGAAGGTAATTTATAAGGTAGGGATGGGGCAGAGTTTACCTTTTTAGGAGAACCGAGGTTGCAATGGTTTTGTCTCCCAGTTGTGTTCATGAAGTAGAAGAATGGGTACTAACATTTTGATGATTCGTTGTTTAGAGCAGAACTGGAGACTGATTTCAGAGATGCCCACCTCTTTCCCCAGGGCTTTGCTCCTGAGCAGGTGGCACTGGCCTCAGATTCCTGTGGGTGTCTTCTGCCCTTTCCTAAGTTCACATGTCCTTTTGTTGCAGTATTGGGTTGTTGGACCTAGGGGCTTGGGATCCACTCTGCCACTGAGCTACACCTCGAGTTCCCTTTTCTCAAAACAAGAGAACAGTAACACATCTTTAGAGCTTTCTTGAGATGCCAGCTTGGCCTTTTGTCTCGAGGAAGTGCTTGTGTCTGTGCTTTGGGGGAGTCACCAGAGCAGAAGCAACCTGAGGGGCTCTTGCCCCTTTTCTGCCCTGGAACCAAATGGGTTTTTTTTCTCTGTGCAGATTTCTTAGATAAATGGATGTGCTGCTTACTCATTATTTTATCAATCATTTCTAAAAGTTTTTAAAAGTGTATAATAAAAGTTCCCATGACAACCAACAGCTTTTTGAATGTTTCCTAGGAACTATAAGAGTCCATTGCGTTTAGTCTGATTTCTCCAACTGAGTCTTCCCTGTTCTTCTTATCTCAAAATCTGCCTCAGAAGGCAATCTGGGGACATGCAGCAAACACTCTAGTAACAGATGTGTGTCTTCCTCTTCCTGACAAGTCCCCAGGCTGGGAGACCCAGCTCTACCCCATAAACTATCTACTGGATGTGGGTAGATACACCCTTTGCTAGTTGGAGCTGTTTGGTGCACAAGAGGGCAGTGTTTACTTGCAGTCTCAGATGGGTGATCATGTGTGAGTTCACAGGTCAGCACAGTTAAAATGACCTCAGACGTTTTCAAGACAAAATAAACTGTAAGCCACAGTCGTGATGAGTCCTCATATATGCCTTTAAATACATGACCCCTTCAAAAAAACCTTGCTGCTTGTAAGCCTTCTTTTCCCTAAAAAGAAAAATATTGTTTCTTTCAATGTTTATTTTTATTTTTTTAATCAATGAAAATATGGTTTGCAAGTCTTGTACGACAGTGGCAGAGGTTACACGGTGTCGCAGAAGCAAAACAATGGCTTTCTAATTAAAAACCAGATGGGCAGATTTTTGTTTGGAGCAAAGGGTCAAATGTATTTTCTCCCCCTTTCACATCAATGTAAAGATTATCTGCCTTAACTTTTAAAGCATTTGAAGGTGTAGATGTCAGCCATCCACCCTTTATTCTTTCATTTTGCTTTCTTTTTCTATAAAGTGGCTTCCCTGCATCCTGGTAGTCCCTGATATTGGCCATGCTTGCTTTTTATAAGGATTTGCCCATTTTTAGAAACTTTCAGGCCAGAAGGACATACACTAAAATGCTGATCCTAGCCCCCACCAGATTTCAGTTGCTACAGAACTGGGAGCCCCCATCCTTCCCTCAGTATGCCTCCTAATCTTAGGTGTTTCTAGGATGTTGATGTCCAATAGAGTTTAACTGATGACAACAGTGTGGTCAGGGCCCACTCACTGATAACACACTATAGGTGACAGAGCAGCTTGGGGGAACAAAGGGATACCAGGCATAGGAGTAGCCGTAGCTTGTCTTGGTACCCCCATGGGAATCACCTGGCCTTTCTGAGCTGCCTCTGCACCCCTGGTGTAGGCAATGTCTTGCATGGGGTAACTGTATCAATAGCATGTCTGTAAAGCTCATGCACAGAGCAGAAGAGGCCCTGACCAGTATAAGTGTCAGGGGTAGTAGGGCTGTTGGACAGGAGGATAGAGACAAGGACATGGATTCCTGACTGGAGACAAGCCAGTTTTTTCCATATTGCTTGTTTACTTGCTGCCTTGAGTATGTCCATTGCTAGCCCCAATGAGCATTGCAGCAAAGCACAGCAAAACTCAGATGCAAAGAACTGTCTACCACCTCAGTCCCATGATAGCCATCAAGGAGACAGTTTCAGGCTGAGCTCTGTATGTCTTCTAGTTGTTTGTAATCATGTGTCTTCCAAAGGGAGTGTAAAATAGGTGCCATATAAGCCATGGGGGTAGGTATGGCATTCCCTGTGGTCTTTAATTGAACCATGACTTCCAATTTAAATGTGAATTGTACAGCACTGAGTGCCGTGTCAATGGGTGGCAGCCTCACTGGTTTTCCTATGACCTACCTAAATTCTACATGGGTCTGGGTGTAAAAGAAAGATTTTTACACTTTAGGCTTGCAAAAGAGACTGCTTAACAAACATTTTTCCAGGAACAGAATTTTTGAAAAAATGCTAGAGCCCTCAGTTTCCAAAGGAGCCTCTTTTGGGTAGGAAGTTGTTTTTTGTGTGGCTCAGGGTGGCTTTGGCTTTTCACTGCCATGGTAGGACTGGCAATCAGGAATGGAACTCATGTTCTGTGTGGTAATTTCAAGTTAAGCTCTTTGATGCTGTGTGTTGGTTCACTGTAAGCTCATAATGGAGCGAAATGAGTGACACCTCTGCAACAAGCAGTATGTGGCCACACCAGAGAGACATGGTGACAAGATAGAATGAATCTGTGAGAATGTTCTGCGTGCTGGCCTGTCTGGGAGGTAGGTAGAGTCATTCTTCTGAAGAGTTCCCTTATACCAGACTTTGCTCCACAAGTGTTGCAAAGAAGGGAAGACCAGCAATGCTTAGTCCTTCTCTGTTGGTTCCCATGACCGAACACTTTTGCACAGCCAGCCTGGCCTTTCTAGTGAACATCAAGTTAATGTTGTTTTCCATCATGAGTTATGATTCTATTTCAAAACACACATGGATGCTTTGCTTTTGTTTGTATAAATATCAGAAATGACAAACACTGGAAAAAGTTGAGAATGGTGTTCCCAAATGAACAGGCAGGAGTGGTGTGTATCCATGTGCGTATTGTGGCGGTGTTCAAGAGAGCCAAACATTTTCTGCAGGTTCTCAGCTAGTGAGAGGAACCATTGGGACTTGACTCTGTGACAAGGCTAGAAAAACTATTCTGGCCACCCCTGCTGTGAGTGCTCACTCTAGTCACTGCTTTCAGGCCCTCCCCTTTGTTTCTCTGGGTGCTGCTTGGCTCCCTGGTTGCCATGGCCTTTATGGGCCTGAGCTAGTGTGGCTGCTTTTCCCCATAGCATATTCTGCTTTGAATAGTCTGTGGGTGGCCCCTCTTGGGTCGTGGTCAGCAAATAGATTGTGTAATTTTGAGGCAGTTTTCAGTTTTCTGTGTAGATTTTGAGATCAGTTAACTTTCTTGTGTTTGTCTTACTCTGTAAGCTTTACATGTCATGCCTAAAGCACTGCAACCTGTTGGGCATGCAGGGAAGACAGGTAGAGAGCTAAGAGGCGTGTATGCAGTAGGCCTGTGCATGAAGTCTAAAGACCTTAGGTGGAAAGGTTGGATAAGCCATCCTGTTACCACAGGAATGAACTTTTCTTAACCTTGCTTTCTTTACCAGATCAGGGATATACCCTGGGTATGTGAGAGAGTTAGCAGTAGCAACTGGGATGCCAGTAAGTGGATGCTGCCCTCCTCGTCCCTGTCCCTGGGGCCTGATGTCCTGCATGGTGTAGCATCAGGATGTAGCTACTTTTAGGGTCTTTGGGGGCAGTCAAACATCCTTTCCCTCAGCACTGCTGGCATCAGGAAAGAACATTAAAATTATGCAAGAGCAATGTTTTAGAGAAGGAAGTGAAATGCTTAATTTTTGTTTAAAGTGAAGAGGAAGGAAAAATGCATTCTTTCTTTTCCTTGACTGTTGCGTAGGATGGAGGACAAAACTGGCCTTTCTGGTTTGATGTCCTCATCAGCATCTCTTCTTTTTCTTTCTCCTTTTCTTTTCCTCCTCTTCTCTTCTCTCCATCCTGCATTGCCCTGCTCCCCTTCCACTGTTTCCTCCCTCCTTTCCTGCTGGCCCTGCAGAGATCCTCCTTTTGTCTAAGCTAGTCCCAGGGGAATTCAGTGTCATGTTCTGGGGATATTCTGATGGTGGGAATTGTTTTGTTTCATGTGGTCTTGGGTCTCCTCTCCAACCTGTACAGTGACTTTCAGGGGCTATGCCAGGTGCTTGCCATGTGCTGGCTTGGCTTGTACAGAGTGCTGCTTGTTGCTTTTGGAGTAGCCAGGGCAGTGGATGGTTACAGGGTGATAGCAGAGTTGGTGAGCTTTGGGGAAGGCTGGATGTGAATGGAGTTTCCTCTAGGTAAAGCATGCCTGAGGTCCTGGGCCAGGTGGAGGCTCTCTGGAAGAAATTGGTCAAATTCAAAGTTGCTTGCCATTTAATGAGTCCCAGGTATATGAACTCTGCCAGCCCAACACATGCAGGCTCTGAAAAGCCTGAAGGAAAAGACATGGGCCCATTTGGAGGAATGCCTTCTGTAGGGGGAAACTTGCCAGGTATTTCTTTCTTCAAAAAGAGAGAGGGAAAACTGTCAGTTGGAAGCTCCTGAAAGGTCACACAATTCAGCCTTGACACTGGCCTAGGTCTCTGCCCTTCCTTGTCCTGCTCTGACTGGGGCTTGGGCACCTTCGTGTGCTTTCAGCCTCAGTTTTCTTATCTTCCAAATGGGGAAAGAATCCTCTCTCTCTCTCTCTCTCTCTCTCTCTCTCTCTCTCTCAGAAGTGAAGCTTTACATAGTGCTTCTCTAACTCAGTAAATTTATAATGGATATAGTTTAGTTTTTAAATCCTTATTAGAAGGTATGTATAAAAATCTTGTGAGAAATCTCCCTGCCCTTCTTTTGGTGAGAAGACATGCTAGATGAGCTGTGACTCATGCCACAAGTGATACACAGATTTATCTCTGTTTGAGACTAATTTAACACATTTGAAGTCACAAACGTGGTTGGAATTTAGAGGAGGAAGGCCATGGTGGTGAAAAACGATGTAACATAAGGACAAAGAAGTGAGCGTCACATAAACTATTGGCTTGTGAAAAGCAGTGTGCTTAGTCTTTGGAGACGCCAGTCTGCAGGGTTCTTTGTCCTGTGTTTTTTGGAAGCCAATAGGGACTGGTCACTGAAATGTGTGATGCAAGGAGCGTAACCTTTCTGAAAAAAAATTATGTCCAGTATCCAGGAAGAGATCCTAACCACAGAACAGCACAGAGCAGCATAAAGGCGAACAGTGTAGTTGGCAGGTCTAAGGCCAAGAGCCGGGAAATGGAATTTGAGTCCTGGCTTCAGTGCTTGTTAGTTGTGTGAATCTGAACTTCTTTGAGCCTCAACTTCCTGGTCTTCAAACTCAAGAAAGAACCATTTTGAGGATGAGAAGACATATATCCATATACAATATGCAGGTAGTAAACATAATTGCAGCCCCTGCTGCTCTTTTCATTACTATGATAAGACTCTCCAGCCTCCTGGGGCTCTCCCATCGCCAGCTGTAACTGTAGAGTGTTTCTCTAAAGCCCTATAAGTTTTCTCCTGCAGTCTTAATGAGTGCATTGAACCATAGACCAATCTTGTAGACAGGTTTATAAATGAATTTATATGACCAACTTTTGGAAACCTATTTTTCTCTTGATTTGCTACTTTAAAATCAGGTTTTTAGAAGCCTGTAACAATATATAAGAGCCTAAGCTAGGCTAATGTTTGTAAGTCTGGTGAGGGGAGAGTTTCATAAGACTTTGGGATACTTTTCTAAAAGACTGGCTCAGCAACCCCTCCTCGAGTTGCTGTTGATTTGGGGGACATATTCATGTCCAGACACACCAAATTTGGAAGTTGAATTTTAAAGCTTTTAACTGCCACAAAGCAGTCAACCTTTATGGGTTAAAGGTTTTGATGACTCTCATTGTCCACATTTGCATGTCTGTGAAGATTTTTGAAAATGAGGACAGCAAGGAACATTTTAGGGATGGCAGGAACTCCTATCAGTTCATCTGATTCTGGAGACCCTCTCACGCGCTTTTCTCTTGCATCCTGCCACTTGCTTAAACCCAGCAGAAAGTCAGCCTACATTCTTAACAATTAGAAAGGCATATTTTTGTCAAACTTGTCTTAGAAGACAGGGTTATATATATATATATATACACACACACATATACACACACATATGTGTATGTATATGTATATATACATGCACACACATAAGTATATTAAAATAGGAAGCTTGGTTTTGTAGAGTGATGAGTGAAGAGAGCAGGCAGGAGAGAACTAGACGCACATTTGAATTTGAGGGAGAACCCAGCTGTGAATGGACAGCAGAGCAAACTGGGTTAGCCTGCACACACTCACACAGGAGAAACTGAGCAAGATGCAAGGCAGCCAGTGAAACTGCTCTGAGTCAGTCGTGCAGTGCAGACTCGTGAGCTGGCTTGTCCTGCGAAGATTTTCTTATTTCAGAGGCATGGCTTTTTAATCACTTCAAAGCATTTTCTCTGTTGAGGATATTTAAAATATACAAATCATCTTATTTCCCTATGGTAAAATACCACTTTTCCTGAAAAAATTCCCAGCACACAAAGTGAAACTGGAAGTTGTAGCCGGACCCTGGTGCTGAGAACTGGAAGTTCACTTCCCTAACAGTCCACACCAGCTTTGGATTCCTAGACAACGGCCAGATTTCCTGCTGTGTTAGCTCCAACCTTAGTGTATGGTGAAGTTTCTTTGTGGAGCCAGAGAATGGGTAGAAGATGAAATTCAAGGACAAATGGCATGTGTAGGTCAACGATTCAAAAATTCATGTTGAATCTGTACAACTCTAACAACTTAGATGGACTTCTGTTCCTTTCCTGTACTGTCAAAACCTTGTTGTTCTACGGCAGACCAAGGCTTCTCCCTGCTTGTGATGGCATTGTTATTCACCAGTCCCTGTTGTTACTGTAAGTGTTGTTTTATCCTGGTATTCTGTTGTTACATGCTTTGGATATTGGATTTGAAAAGAGTCGATCATGTGTCTGCTTGTGATGAGCGTGGTATGCAACTGAGCAGGGAAGCGAAGCTGAAATTTTCCATACATTTTTGGGCATTGATGCTGGAACATAGGCAAGGATGCTACTTGTTTTTACATGCTAGATAAGGTGGGAATCACAGCTTTAATTTTGATTTGTTCTTTTGAAAGATAAGTTGGCCCGACACTATTTTAGTCTCTGGAATGAGTGGGAACCCGTGTCTGATGCAGATTTTACTGAAGCTGCGTCTCCTTCCCAAGGTGGACAAAACATGTTCTGTGTGCAGAAACGTGAGCTGCTGCCTGCATCGGGAGGAAGGGAGAGAGGAAGCTGTTTGCAAAACTACTTAAAATAAATTTGAGGGGTCAGACATGGAACACGGTCACAAAAGGGAAAGGAAAAAATGCCTTGGGTCAGTTGCACTGGAATAGCACAGGCATTCACACTGGCTAGAGGGCTGTGTGTTTCTTGCTAATAAGATACAATTGGAGTAGATAATATTTGAGTATCTATGGCTAGATCTCACTGCCTCTGTATCAGGGAAATTAACCTACAAGGCCATGTTTTAAAAGTTTGATTCAAGGGAACAGATGTCATTTGGAAGAGAGATGGCAAGCCGTTTTTCTCCTTGTGGGAGCCTGCTCAGTCCCAGCCTTCTAAGTGGCACCTTGTGTCTGACTTGGCCGACTATGGCTCAGGCAGAAGGCAGGCTTGCGTTAGCATTTTATTTAAAAAGCGGTCGGTACTTTTAAATTAAACATGCAAAGTTATCTTGGTGAGGCATTGAGGCTGCTGGGTTATCGAATTTGGCCCTCAGTTTAGCCAGTTCAGCAGGGGTGGGGGTGAGATCTAAAGCAATTAATATGCAAGCACACTTGAGTCAGCAAGGTGGTAGGTTACTGTCTTATCAGGGCAGAGAGGATCTTTCTCAAGATTTACACTTTTTTGCAGGTAGATTATAAACATATTGTTTGAGAATCATATTTGAAAGTAGGATGCCAGGTTTTTAGCCCACAAAGCAAGTGGGAGGGGAAGCACCTTTTGTCTGTTGTATATGCTTAGTGCAGAGAAGGCCTGATGATCAGGTCATTTGTGGTTTTCCCTTTTTGCTCACGTTGTTTGGGTGGAAATTTTGTTGTTATTGAAAAGTACTCACAGAACTAGCTGATCAAAGCAGCTGTGTTGAGACTGAGCCTTAAAAGACTGGGCAGGCAAGGTAAAGGTGCCTGCCACCAAGCCTGAATTCAATCCCTAGGATCCACATGGTGGCAGGAGAGACCTGACTCCCTCATGTTGTCCTTCAGCCTTCACATATATGCTATGGCATGTGTGAAAATACACATACTCATACACAGTAAATAAATAAATGCAACAAATTATAAAATGACAAATTTAGAAAGACTTGAATATGGGGCTGAGCCATGTGTGCCCTGTAAGGTCACCCTACCCCTTCCACACACACAGCCAGAGAGCTCTTGCACCCACTTTGCCCACCTGGTATTACTTGAGGCGTGCGTGTACTTTTTCGTACACTCTATGCTGTACACGATGGCTATGCAGTAGTGGGGGGGCTGCTCTATACCATTTCTTGCCTTTAGACAGGGAAAGTAAGCTCTTCATATTATGTACCACACTGCAGAGATGCATCTTCTTCTGCCTTTAACTGAGTGTAAGACTCCAGATCCAGTACCACTGCAGCCTGGGAAATGTTGCTTGGTTCCAGCAGACAGATACACTGGTTTCTAAAAGTCAGATGTGACTGAAAAATGAACAAATTTAAAGATAGAGTTCCTGGAATGGTGCAGCCTTTGTTCTGTGTGTTGAAGGTAACCACGATAGAAGGTCAGGTTTTTAACCTCTGAGCCATCTTTCCGGCCCCCAGAGGGCCAGGTTTTAACCAGCAAAGCACACAGGAGGAAATAAGTGGACACCCTTCCCTTCTGGAGGCTTAGCCTTGACTCATTGGCTTAAATTCAGGAATTTGGGGGCTTTTGGGTAGCAGTACCCTTTGGTCAGATGCGTAGAGCTCTGACTGCTTCAAGACTGCTTCAGGACATTGCCCTGGGATGTATGGCCAAATGACCTCAACTATTGGAAGGTGACACAGGGACTTAGCCTGGGCATGAGTGGGTGTGTGGCTGGCTCCCTCGTAAAGGGTCTCTAGGGTTTCCTGTGGGGCTGTGCCTTTTCCATCCATGCCATAGTCCTCTTTCAGATGAAGGATAAAATACTTGGGAGAATAGCTTTCATTGTTCCCATTCCCGAACCCTTTTCTGTATGTGGAGAGCTTTTTGAGTTTGTCTGTTTGTTTTCTGTCCTCCCATCTCGACCCACAGCCTATGCTCACATTCTTCTGAGCAGATCACATGCGCCTGGCAAAGCAGTGGGCATTCTGAACTCTTTTTGTGCTTCCAGCTATGGTCCTCAGCTTTCAAGGGAGACTTCCAGCCTCCGTCCCTACTTAGGAGAGAACTAAACCAAAACAGAAGCCTTGACATAAAATGGAAGAAAAAGTTGGCAGCAGCCAACACAGGAGTCTTGAAGTGTCTCCTCTGGAGGGTCTGTCTTAATTGGAGAACCACTTACTACAGCTCCACAGCTGTGGTGGGGACAGGACAGAGGCCTCAGCACTCTGTCTGGGATTTTCAAATTCAGAGATGTTTGAGGAATAAGGAAGAGAATGCAAGCATCACAGGGGTGACACATGCTTCAGGACTTTCTTTCCCCGGGTGAAGTCCCCAAATCGCACTGTAGCCAGCAGTTGGCCACTGAAGCCATTGCTTGCTGTCTGTTAATGTCATCACAGACTCTAGGAGGAGAAATGTGTTTCTGTCTTGAACAAAAGAAGAAAATGGGCCATGGATAGTAACTGCATCAAACTCAGTAGTAGAAGAGTTTTTTTTTTTAACTGTTAGGTTTTTAATTAGGTATTGTATGCAGATGTTAAACAATTGAAGTATACTAACAGATGGATATACAAAGGAAGTTCTGTCCTTCTGTCTTGGAGCTCTAGGTTCCTAATTTTCCCTTGCTAGGTATGTGCATAAAATTCATGGTTCTGGTAACTTTGAGTTGGTACATCTCATCAGACAGCAGCATCGTCTTGCATCTCTGTAAAACTGTAACTTCTAGACAGCTGCTGAGGGAGGCTGATCACTGGTCAGGAGCATGGACAGAGAGGAGGAACAGGGAAAGCAGTTTCTTGCTGGGTTGTCCAGATTAACTTTTAATTCCTGGGCTCAAGCAGTCCTCCTGTCTCAGCCTTCCTCTGAGTGCAGGAACTGTAGGTGCTTGTGACAGTGCCTGGCTGCATTGTTCCCTCTTGTTCTTTGTTGGAATCCCACTGATGTGGCCATGAATTCCAGTTACATGTATCGTCTGTATCTATATAACCATACATACACACATACACACATATGTATAAAATATATATGAGCTGAGCCTGAGTAAGCAGGGTGCTCAAGGTCTGCCTGCTGGGACTGGAGGAGGCAGGGTGACCATACCTGCTAGTTTTCATGGCTGACCCATTCTTCTTATCTGCTCCTAAGAACCTCTGATATGTCAGACACAGTTCCTGCCTTCTAACTGGCATGTGACTTAAAATCTGAAAAATGGGACCCGGCTCAGAGTCCATCTGTGGTCTCTAGGTTGTTAGCTCAAGAGGAGACTGCTCTGTCAGTTCGGAGCTGATAGTGCACGCCAATGGACTCTCCAGCCCTGCATTCTCATAGAGATCATTTTCTCCCAAGAAAGACTGGAGCGTTGCTTCTTGTGTTGGTTAGAAACCTGACGGTGGCTGAGCTTACTGTAGGGCTTTGCCTAGTGTGAGCAAAGCCCAGTGCCATCCCAGCACTGTAAGGAGGGAGGGAGAGGAGAAAATGAGACATGGCCTGAGGAGGAGCCCTTTTCTCTGCTCCTGGACAGCAGTGCCATAGTGTCCAGCCCCTCACACGGCACTCAGCATACAGTTACTGGGTTCCTTCCTTCCTTCCTTCCTTCCTTCTTTCCTTCCTTCCTTCCTTCCTTCCT
>LOJH01013347.1:0-24878 GCA_001685095.1 Ellobius talpinus
ACCTTGGACTTCCCACAGGGCAGGGAACCCTGACTGCTCTTTTGACTGGAAAGGCAGGGGGAGGGGGAATGAGGGGAGGGGCAGGAAAATGGGAGGAGGGGAGAAGGTGGAAATTTTTAATAATAATAATAATAAAAAAAGATACTAAAAAAATAAAATGTTTTGAGGTTTAAAAAATTAGTTTTTGGTTGGTAATACAAGTTAGGATAGAAAGCAATTTAAGTGCAAAGCTTTAGACTTAACAAGGTAGAAGAGATAATGGAGTATTTTCTCAGAATTTGCCAAATGCAATTTGACTAGACATTGTGAATGCAAATCTTAGATGAAATTTTTCCTATTGTATATAGTTTTATTGTGTTTCAGTTAAACACAGTAAAAGGTATAGTCAGATTTAAATCTTTCCCTCTTTTATTTCGACAAAATTGGGAAATTTTGTGGGATATTTTGTCCACATTCTGACACTTCAGAGACTGACAATAAAGTTGTCTTTTAATCATAGGGCAGAGATAGCTATTAGCTTACCAAATTAGCCAGAGTTTTTTGAGGACTGAGCACAGATAGAGAGATACTAAGGAAGTAGTAGGTCAGGACTTATAGAGTCTTGGCTGTTTTGGGACCAAGGAATGAGAGAGGGGAGGTCAGTAGTTCCTTCTTTGACACTTCTCTGATCATTCAGGTTCTTACTCTGATATCTGTCTCCAAGCTTTTATTGATAAAGAATAAGGAGATAAACACTTTGTACAATGTACAAAATGAACAAAGAAGTTTTAAAAACTCAATTATGCAGTATAAAGATCTGATCTTTCTGTCCTAGGTATTTCAGAGAGAGAGAGAAAAATGAGTGTGGCTGAAAGTGACTCAGCAAAAATAGTTCAATATTTGGCAAAAGATGCATCCCTAGCCACTCAAAAAACTAATGAACATCAAATACATAAACTCAAAGATAATGACATGAAACATCTCATCATTAAATTTCTGAAAAATAAAGAAAACATGCTTTGTTTGGTAGAGTGATATCACAATGAATAAAAATTTTAAACTAATTTTGAATACACAACAAAATTTACCACTATGATTCTCTTTATGTGTACTGTTCCTCAGTACTAAATTTACATTGTGTAGATAGCAATAACCAATCAATAACCATATTATTTTATACCTACAAGGCCAAGACTCTCTCTACCCATTGAACACTTTTTCTTGAATTTTCATCTTCCTTGCCTGTAGAGCCTGGCAGTCATGTCCACACTGGGCGATTCTCCAGGACCGTCTTTATTGAACAAAAGCATAAATACTTATATTCACAGCAGTCACTGAAATTAACATCGAATATGAAAGCATTTATCTTTACTTTGTCTATTTGCTGGGTAGAGATAGTTCACTTGTTAGAATCACAGGCATGTCCCAATGATTCTCAACATCATATGTGTGAAAAATGGGTAGAAAGTAGCTTAAAACATGAATTACTGGGCCTCTTCCTTGTGGTATCTGTCTTAGTGAGTTGAAGACAGGGATCAGAACACTGTGTTTCTCAGTAACTTATAAGTACTGCTACTGTAGGTTTTCTTGGCACCACGCCCCGGAGGACTCACACCTGGATCAGGAGACTACATCTTTCATGCCGATTACCCCAGAGTTTGTTGATTTCCCACACACTCCCATTTTCTCCTTTTAATTTCCTTTCCTATCTCTTATTGAAGTCATGTGGTTTTCTTTTAAAAACTCACTAAGTCCATTTAGTGCTGGCTTTATGTGTCTGTGTGTAGGACCATCTGCAGAAGCACGAACAGCCTCTCAGGGACCACATCTGGGACTAAAACTCATTCTCTTCCTCCCAGCAGTCATTTTGTACTGTTCCCCTCTGTTTGGGAGGAGAGGGTTCAAGGGCCTATGCATGCTGGAATTCTTGTTTGCTTAATCTTTGTGGATCACACACAAGCATTTATAGCTGCTGGGAACTCACGTGTAAATGGTGTTTTCATATTTATCAAATACTGTTTTGTTTCACTGCAGACCCCAATTACCACTGGCTTTACATGCTTTCCGCTCATCTCCTGTGATGATTTGGAAACCTTGGAAAGAGGGGAATGAAATATGTAAATCATTGAGTACTGAGTACTCAACAGTATTATGTTTTGCAGGTTGACCAGTTCTTGTTTTATTTGCTATCTACCGCATAAGGAAGCCTCTCTGATGAGGACTGAAATATGCCCTAATCTGGTAGTGTTGGGGAGGGGGCACAAGAGGAACCTTGAAAGAATCAAAGAAGTTAGGGTATGTTTTCACAAAAGAACAAGACTCAAGGCACTTTGGGAGACACCCTTCAGGAAAAGCGATCCTGAAACCTTCACATGACGGAAACCACGTAAGGTAGTTTAGAAACAAAATGAATGTGAAGAAAAATCTAAAGACAGTAAAAATATGGACAAATACAATGAACATCCCATTTCAGAAGTTTCTAAATTTTGTTTTATAGTTGAAAAATTATGCTATGTATTATACTATGTAAATACTTCTCCCTATATATACTAGAAGTACTTGCGATTATTTTATTATAAACAAAAATGGGATGGGAGGTTAAAGGAAAGATTTTGCAACTATAAAGCAGTTGATTTTCGTGTACAGCTGAATTGCCGTAAAATAGCATAAAATTACATTCCTATATTTTACCATTGTTGAATTTCCTGGTTTTGAGTTTTTGTTGCATACATGTAAACATAAACACTGGAGAAAGTTGCATGAGGGTGTACCAGATTTTTCTACACTATTTTCTCAAATTCCTCTAACTTTCTAGTTATTGAAATAACTTCTGCAAGATATATTTTATTGTAGTGATATTTCTTTTATTTTAGCAAGTAAAGATTGCCCGATGATCAGAAAGCAAAACAGCCACACTGATCAACCTTAAAGACCAGGTAGTGGTGTCACACACCATTAATCCCATTAAAATTACTAGTTAGTAGGCTAATAACAGCAAGTGTTCTGCATTTTTTTATTTTCTTTTATTTCTAATAGGACACAGAGAGAGAGAGAGAGAGAGAGAGAGAGAGAGATACACTAGTATATCATATAAATCGGGTGATAGTGGTGCATTCCTTAATCCCAGCCCTTGAGAGAATATAAGATGGGAGGAGTCAGCTCTCAGACACAGTTTCATTCTGAGATTCCTGGAGGCAGGATCGCCATTTCGGACTGAGGTAGAGGTAAGAGCTAGTGGCTGACTGTTTTGCTTTTGTGATCTTCAGGTTGAACCCCAATTTCTGTCTCGGAGATTGTATTAATTGTACATTTTACATTGTTTATTATTGATGCATGTATTAAAGATATATTTTATATTGTTTATTATTGGTACATGTATTGTTTGAAAAATGGATATATCCTATATTTTATTCTGCTCCAGATAATCTCCTCAACTTGAATCAAGATTTGCTTTTGAGTCATTGCTCATCTTTGGAACTCACAACCTGACCCGTTACAAGACCTCTTTAGCATCTATTAAAAACATGGAATTTTTAAAAACATGGAAGAGCAAGATGAAATACAGTACCAAGCATAATTTTACGAATAAGAGTGATAATTTACAAGGCACAAATAAGTACACTAGACTACTTATTTCTTCACAAATATTGAGTAGGTTAACATTGAATTGTCATTCATATATATGTGTGTGTGTCTCTCTGTGTGTGTCCTATTAGAAATAAAAGAAAATAAGAAAATGCAGGACACTTGCTATTATTAGTATACTAACTAGTAATTTTAATGGCATTATGTACTGTGTATGCTAAATATATCAAAATGCAAATTCAAATAAAAGTGAATGAAAGTCAAAGCTAAAAGAGAGAAGGGAAATGACTGTGCACCTGTCCTTTCTGAGGTTGTTTCTCAGTTTCCCTGACAGTCTTCATTTGTAACATGTGAGGAATGTAGCATATGGAAAATATCATGGGAAACTGAGTTTATATCCCTTTCATCCCTTGTGCAATATGATTTGCATTGAGAAAAAATATTTTAAAACTCTGTGTGGACTGAATTTCCATGCCATAGAATTAAAACTTGAACAGTACTTGTAAAGATTTTAGTTTATATAATATATGCTCCATCCATTCCTAACTTCCTTATCAGCTTTCCAGAAAATGCATAGGTATGTACTTTTGCTGTAATATTTAAGCAGTTGTATAAAACTCTTTAGCATTAAGAAATAGTTCCTACCTTGTACTCGATCCAAAGGTCCCAATAATCCTGAACTGTTTCACGTTCTTTGCACAGATCATTGGGTCAGCATTCAAAGTGCTACTGAGGTCAAGTTCTCCAGGATGTAATATAATGGGCCAGTTAGCACCAACTGACCTCCAAGTGCACAGCTCATTTTCCTGAACTTAAAGCTGAACTTAAGTGCTGTGCTCACCCAAAATACCTGGGTGGTTGATAGGCCAGTGCAAAACCCACTGGCGGCCAAACTGATGGAGATACTTGGGCCTGCTAACCTGTAGTCACCTGCATATTGAAGTATACTTCTAGCATGGTACATTTTATTGGGAAAGGATTATCTTAGCCATGTGTTGAGCAAAACAACTCTTAAAATGATGTAATAATGTTAACATGTTTGACTCAATGGACTTGTGATTTTTTTCTGTCTCTTTATTAACTTTTAGACTAAGTTAAGTGATATAAATTGTTTGAACCTCTGGTACAAAAAGTCATTCCTGACAGCTTCGACTTTGGATTTTGTAGGAAAAAAGTAAGGGTATAGTAGAGGCTGTCATGCTTAGACATGCAGGAAAGCAGCATGGAAGGGTTTTTAATGAGGCCTCCAAAGGCTGACTAGATCCCATGGATATAATTACTTCTGAGGAGAACATGAACATCTTGGAGTGGGTGAGTGCTTTCCAAACAGACAATCAATACCAATTAGTGCGACATGAAATCAATTTAATGATTCAGTAGATCTTGGCCATCCCTTTTGAAATGAAATGGCATATAATAGTGCAATCAGGAAGAAGATTAGATTATACTAGGATGGACTCAGAGTAGATTGGGAAGGCTTGAAGTGTTTACTGAAGTGGTGTGTGTATGTTCATGTCTGTGTTGTGTCATGCAATGCAATGCACTGTTACCTATGAGCTGTGATGTTAAAAGAGGCTTGACCTTGGGAAATGCAATGGAAGCGACTTCTCTGAAACAACTTTGAACTTAATATCTCCACAAGCTGCCCCACCCAGCTAATTTTGTTTCCTGCTAGCTGAAGAGACTGCGGTAGTTAGCTTGAAACATCAACCATTAATTCTCACATGTGATTTCTTTGCTTAACTTTATTTTCCATCCTCATCTTCTTTAGATAAATGAGCCTGTTTGAGAATCAGCATTTGCCATCGCCTCGCTGGACTACCTCTACTTTGACAATTTGTAGCCCCCAAATTTCTTTTATTTGGTAGTTAGTTCCTCATAAATACACTAATTGTATAGAATATGCATTATTGGTTTCAGTATTGGGCAGTTGTGCAAGGTAGTTGTAATAGCTTCGATAAGACTCAGTAATATTGACATAGACAGCTATAATGTTTTGCTAAAGTATTTGTTATGGAGGGAGCCTATAAGATCACATGAGATATGTTATCTCCTATTCAATTCATTAAGTATCCACCTCTATTGAATAACTTTATTCATGTTGATAGAATCTAACAAAAATGAAGGGGTATCAATTCAATAAGTTCACAAAAAATATGATTCCTGTTTGCTGGTATATTCTCAGTATTATATTCTCAACTTCCAGAATTTCATGAAGAATGCTTTCATGTCAGAGAGGTCAACAAGGATAAAAAATAACCATGACCTTCAGCAAATATCCAGTAAGAATATTGTGCCCCGGTGTCCACAGGAGCAGTTCAACAGAACTGAATGTTTCCAATTGCTACATGAGCCCAGAGGAAGATCTTTTTCTAGATGAACCTTTAAAAGAGACCCTGTATCTTCCCAAAACTTGTCTGAATCAAGAGTTTTTAAGCAGAACATGGTCAATGTTACTGTCAGATTTATGATTCATAGATATTGTTGTACAAATGTCTGTCTTTAAAGAGCAAAGTTTACTGATGATTCATCACATAACTGTTAACAATTATATACTCTCAAACTCTGATGCCTATCACAGAGGGGAGTGAGATGGTTCAAAGGGAAGGATAATTATCATTCTTGTATAGCAAGTCATTTATAACATAGTTTGTTTGTAATGAAACAGAAGAGTTAGGCAGAATAGCATCTATCTGAGAAAACACAACTCAAAGAAGCTGAAAATAAAGCCAAGAGGAAGAGCATATAAACATGAACCTCTTGATTTTGCATCCTCATTAACTTAGTATTGCAATCTTGCAAATGCAACTAAATATCCTGACATGCTTAGAGAACTGAATGAACTCTATTACCAGGATGTACCTGGCAATAAAAGTATTCTGTTTTATGGATAGAAATTCAGGGTTAATTCCTTTTGTGTTAGCATTGTAACTTAATGATACCAGACAATTAGTACCTGCTAATGGCATGAAAGCTATTTCCTGAAGATAAGTGAAAAATCATGAAAGCTTTATAAATTGCATTCCCAGAGATTTTTATCTGTACTTATTTTGTGCTTTTTCCTCTTACAAAGAGGAATTTTAAAATGTTACTCTGTAATGACAGTTCCACAGTAACTTTTCCTTTTCCTTAAAAAGAATAGGACAAAAAATTGAAAATTCATTTTATTTTTATGTTTCAAAGACAATGTGTTTGGGAATAGATGATCCATCACATAAATGAGTAGCTTTAATTTGAAGAACATGTATTGCAATCATATGTTCTCTTTCTTATATTTAAATAGTTTGTATTAATTTTAATGTAAACTATCAGAAGTTTTCGCGTTTATTTCACAACTTGTCGTGTGGAGTGAATGTAGTGGATGTAAAGAATATTCCATTTGTGTCAAGTATTTCAAGTGCAGTGATGGACTGGGAAGAATGGAGACCAGGGGAGGAATGGTGAGCAGAACGTGACACATCTGAAACTTTTAAAGCAGCTCTCATGCTATCTACACTACAGTGATCCTGGAGGCCGGAGATGTGTCCTTTGTTTGAACGGTTCCATGACATGTCTCAGTCCTCTGAGATCATCTTCTTCCAGGACTGAACAGTGTCTGAATATCTAATAGAAAGGTTTAGTGACTCTGAGCTACATTAATACTTGACTGATACTGACAGCAAAGCAGAAGACTTCATACTGACATAGCTAGTGAGCTGTAAAGCTTTGCCAACAAGTTTGCTATGGTAGAAGAGTCCAAAATCACCCCCAATATACCCACATCTTATACTATTTTTTTGCCTTAGGTGCTGCCTCTGATGAGCAATTTGATTCTTATTTATAGAAGAAAACAACAGTGAAAGGATATCACTTCAATCAGATTACAAAAGATTGTGATTTCCCAATTGCTAGTACATTATCTGTATCATATTTTCAGGTTTTTGTAGTTTCTTGATGAATGTTATTGCAACGGAAACGTTCTGATGGGTATAAAATAAATGGGCTAGACAGTATATTTCACATTTGCATTTAAGAATTATTTTTTAATTTTTTTTAAATACATAGAGCTCATAGCCTGAGTTTTGTTCATGTCTTCTTACCTCTTAATTCATCATATCTACTTTCTGTTTCTCCGTGTACTGGTTTGTTCTCTTATTTACAGTATACCAGGTGACAGATGAAACATCATATGTCTATATATCTCTATTCTAGGAACAAAAGTTAAATCTTATAATGTGTTCACTTGGCTTAGATTCCCATATTCTAGGAGAAGGAATCACATTGGTCCAGGTTATACTACATGCTCATCCTTGGTCCATTAAGTTATGGCATGAAATCATATTGGCTAAACTTTCTAAGAGGCCATTCAAAACTACTGAACATATTCTATTTGAAAGCAAGGCAACACATCAGAAAGAAAAATAATAAACTATTTGAAGTGAGGAAAAGAAAATCTATAGATATCGTTGTAGTCTGGGTAAACAACTTAAATACATCAATTCACAGGAGAAAGAAAGTAGTCAGATCCTGTGTCCAACAATGACGTCAAGTTAAAATATGCCAAATTTTGGTGAAATACATTAATAAAAACATTAGCCTCCCAAGGAACGTATTGAATGAATAAAACTATTGACNCTGTAATTCATAGAGCTCCACCTGCCTCTGTTTTCCAAGTGCTAAGAATGAAGACATGTACCATCATGCAGAGCTCATTGCTGCTACTTCTGATAGTTCTATTCCAGCTTCTTTCATGAACGGATATTTGAAATATTTTACAGAGATTTCCCAGTCTCTAAAAAATGATGCATTTTTTATGATCCAGTCTGAATATGATGTTTATATTTATATTTTCTCATTATACACATGTTAAATATCCTGAGGAGGGCTTGGTTCCCTTTCTGAGTTCCTGGTTCCTGCTCCAGGAACTCATTATTTGGAGAATACTTACATCTCTGCATTTTCCCAAAGCCTTTCCAACATCAACTGGTGTTTTTACTAATTTAACTCTGAAACTAATTATCTGACATGAATACAGACGATACGAAAGCCATGTGACTTGGTCCACCAGAACTGTCCTCATTTACATTACACTCTAACACTGGTAACCCATGTTACCAGTACTTCTTGGTTTATTAAAATCAGACATTATTATAATATCCTCCTCAGATTCAGATTCAGCAATTTTCTAGAATACTTTACAGAACTCAGAAAGTGTTATAAATAGATTAATTACAGAGCATAGAGTTTAGGAATAGCCAAGTGGAAGACAAGACACAATTTGGGGTAGATGTATCATTTCATGCCCTCTTCAGGTTTGGCACCTTCTTAGCACATCAGTGTATTCACCAGCCTAGGGCCAACTCCATCAACAAACTCCATCACCCAAATATTAATAGATTTTATTATAGAAATATGATTGGATAACTCCCTAGATTCTAGTGAATTGATGAGTTCTTTGCCTACTTCCAAACCCTGGAGGTTGAGATCATGGGTTGAAATTTCTGACTTTATATTCAGATAGATAGCTCTTCAGGCTTCCACTCTAAAACAATCTAGTGTTCTGCCATAAATTGATTGATTATCACAAACACAAACTCAAGGAGCACTCTTTCTACCTGGGATGTAACAGGGTTTTTAGGATCTGTAGCTGAAGCATGGAACAGTAACAGCACATTTATAATTCTACTACAGAGTCTTCCCTGAATTCCAAACATTAAATGTACACCAATCCTAACTTCCACAACTTCCTTGGATCCTATGTGGATTCAGATTCTCACTGCTTACTCAACATACTAAAATAACAAAAATAATATCTCTGAAAATTATTTGACATTGAATGAATTGTTGATAATCGTAGAAAATTATTTGTGTGCTTGTAACAGAATAAAAATGGAAAATTCTTTTGGACTACAGTCATTATCTTTAGTTCTACTAACCATTACATTCAGAAAGATACAATAAGTCTGAAGATTTGCCCCAATCTCTATGCTTTGGCTGCTGTTGTTTCTGCCTCTTTTCTTTGTATATCAGTTGTCTGTTATTGTTTTAGCTTATGTTAAACATAGCTACATAACACACAATGTCTTCAATTCCAAAAGCTGATAACTGACTTAAATGGCTTAAAATGTTAAATGATAGCCAACAAGAACAAGCTAGGTGTCTTACTGAGAACAAATTGCTGCCTTTGCCTCTCGCTTTCTGTTTATAATACCTCACTATAGTCACCTAAATGGAGGTCTGCAGCAGGCCATCCTGACACCTGTCTCTTCTTGCTATGACAAAATGAAGAGAAGCTGGCAACATCTCCATTGACTCCAAGAGGACTCATCTGCTCATGTCGTTGAACTAGAGACAGTGAATCTTTCACTTGACTCAATTGCGAGTACTGGAATCCTATCAGCTTCACTTAGGAAATTCAAACATTCAATCTATTTTTATGGAAAGATTTTGTCTAATTGAAAGGAACATTTTTGCATGTGCAACCACATATCATTCAGAGCCTGTAATGATAAAGTGAATGATGATATCTTTTGCTTACTGCTTGCCAAGAGTTTGTGTTTTCAGTGGTCTTTTAAATTCAAACCGTTTCTCCATTTTTGTTCTACTGCTTGGAACTGAGATGTAGTCATGTTTCCAATCTCGCAAGTCCTTGTATTTGGGAACATTCCTATTTGCTTTCAGAATGATTTTTGAGCTCTTTCCTTTCCTCTGATATTTGCTAAATCTAGTCAATAACAATCACATTTTATTTAACATTCTATTTCCCATTTCTTTCTGGAGCTATATTAGCTGATTTCTGAGTAAAAATCAAAATACTATAAAATGTTTTATACCAGATACCATGGACAACTTTTTAGGTTTCTTTGTTTACCTCATCCTTGAACCAAGCATATATCTTGCCTATGTTGTTTCAGCACCATATCCTAACAATTTACATGACATTCTGAATAGTTTATGTTGATGGATATCTCCATTTGCTCTCTTCTTCTAGGTCGATGAATTATACTTCCCTTCATTTTGTTACATTCTGAGGTTTATTTTTTTTCTTCCACACTCTGGGAAGCAACTAGAAAGAGATTGAATAACAGGAGAAGTGAAGTCTCTGAGTACTTCTTCCTAATATCAGTAAAAGTCATCTTCATCTTGTATTGAAGTCTGCAGTTCCCATCAGAGTTGCTCTACAGCTATATGATCTGGATTCAGGAAATGAACTCCCTCTCTCTTTGCAATTATAGGTCTAGTGTTAATAATTCCTCTGAAGTATTAAAGTCCAAGCATCTTTTCTCATTAGTTTCTCTAACTTCTGATGTCTACAAATTTGTGAATTCTTCATATATTTAAGTATTGTTAAGTACCTATTATGAGAGGTTTCCTATCAGGCTGAGTTACATTCTAAGACTGCATAATCTCTACACTTTTAGTTTAGCATGATAAAAGTATATTCCTCCCTAGGTCAATAATCCATCATAGTTGTTGGGTAGGCTCTGTTTGCTGTAATTATTCTGCATCATAGCCTTCACTTTCTTCCTGCTTCCTTGATTAGCTGAACAGTAAGAAGGGCTTATGTTTACTCATGTGTGGTCCTCTGTCTCTCTGCCTGGATGTGATAAACATGATTCTTTGGTGGCATTTCAGATTACAAAGGAACACCAATAATAAAAATTCTAGCATGCATCCCACAGGACTGGTACAATTTTAGGATGACTTTACAAATTATTTACAACTGATTTTAGAGTAAATATTTCAATTAAGGCAAATTTACCATGACAGTTTCATCTTTGTATATCGAAACATGTGGCTTATATATAAAAAAGAATAGGATACTATTTTGCCAAGAAATAAAATAAAAAGAACATCTATTAATGCAAATATGAAGTGGTACAATTAGCCAAAATAAAACCTGTAGTGTTATGAATAACTGAACATCACAATATGTTGGAACCTTCCATAAGCTTTCCAAATCTGCTAAGAATTATTCAACCCCTTTATCATCCATCTTGCCTTTCACCCAAAGCAGCCTAAATGATAGCTTGCACTCTAATTCTGAGCCTTCTAGTAGTCTTATGTCATTTTGTCTATTTTAATTGATTTAGTACCCTGACTGAGAGAGATACTGGCATTAATGTTATTTCATTCTCATGGTATGAGTTGAAGTAGCTGTTGTGCGTCTTGTGAACTGATGTGGTCCTCTCTGTATGCTGTAAATACCACTGGTTAATATAGAAACTGCTTTGAGCCTATAGAAGAGCAGGGAAGAATGGAGATAGGCAGGGAAAACTTAACTGAATGCTGTGAGAAAGAAGGCAGAGTCAGAGAGAAGCTATGTAGCCCCACCAGAGACAGATGCTGGAACATTACCAGGTAAGCCACAACCTTGTGGCAATACAGAGATTAATAGTGATGTGTTAATTTAAGATATGAGTTAGCCAGGAATATGCTTAAGCTATTGGCCAAATGGTATTGCAAATAATATGGTTTTTGTGTGATTTTATTTCAGGTCTAAGCAGCCGGAAGTGAGCAAGTGGCCTCCTACAACACTCCTGAATTAAGAAGTGTTGAGTTCTCCAAAACCTGACTAAAGGAAGAAAAGTAGAACTATCTTGTGAAATGGTCTTTGACAAAAGAAAAACAAGAGACTAGTTCAAGCATTATGTTGAATTGCTTTCCCTACTCCCTGGCCATTCTGAGGTGATGCATTCATTACTGGACTAATTCTATGACAAAAATGCCTGACAAAACAGCCAGAGAAAGAAAGGTGAATTTGACTCACAGTACTACAATGATATTTCCAAGGTCATACAGTTGTTGAAGGACAAAGCAGCCTTTTAAGTACAGAGAGCCTAGCTCCAGGACTCAACCACTGGCCCAATCTACCATCAGGACTCTGCTTATTACACTCTTATGTGAAGATTATCTTCAGAAAAGACTTCTGAAGCCTGTGATCTGTCTCTTGTGACTCTTTGCTATTGTGATGCCTTAAAAGATGTATAACTTCTAGTTGGAAAACAGGGTAACCATTTTCTGCCAAAATGCAAAAGATAGCAAAAACTGTATCAACTCCATGAGTAGATACAGTGTCTGAGATTCCTAAAAGATAGTCTTTATGTCTTTCCTGTCTCTTATATACCATAGAATATATAACATAACTCTAAGATAACTTGGAGATTCAAATATATATATCACCAAATAAAAGCTACAGTGGTCTATTTCAAAATGAAGTAATTGCAAGTATCAACTGCAATGTTATTACTTACAATATTTTATCACAGACAACATAAGAACTACCTGCTGCTGCTGAGCCAAAGCAAATGAAAATAAGCATCATAGCAATTAAGGACACAATTTTTGGGTCATTGGGAAACTTGCTAAGTCTTGACTGAGTATTTTGTATTTAAACCATTCCACAAAACTGCAATTATTATGAGCTGTGAGAAAGTTGAAAACATCGTATATGAATTCAAAATAAAAAGTGAAATTCAATTTTCCAAACTATTTGGAAAGAATGAAACACACACACACACACACACACACACACACACACACTCACACACACACGTAGACAGAGGGATAGAGCTTGGATCTTTCATGATAATGAAATATACAGATTTTATTTTAGTGTAAAAACTATCTCATTTGTTATTTTGTCTTTTTTGCTATGTAGTCATTGTTTTGCATTTTTCTTTTGCACATTGTTGCCATGGTTTCATTTAGTCCTTTGTTATAGGATATAATTAGGGTAATGTATTCCATATCTGTAATGTGACTTTTACCTCAATTTGTAATAACATACATTTTCGAGTTAGTAAACCTCAGTTTTATTCTCCTTTGTCCTAGTTGGCATAAGAGCCTGTAAAGATGTCAGGAGCAAAAAAAAATAGGATAAAACAATACATTGGCAAAGAAAGAAAGAGAACTTGGCAGGAATTTTCATGACTAGCATCAACTGCTAACTGTCTACATAGCACCCGCAAATACACAGAATGAGTTTCTTTACTTTATAAAGCCAGGGAATCCGCACACCCCAAAATGCCACTTATTTTATGCAAATGTGTACTGTGTGTCATACAATTGTGACTCAAGCAACTATACATGTGAATTGTTCTTTGAATTTAAGATATGGGTTTTAAAGCTTGTTGCGAACATTACTTTCTTTCCACATAGTTTACAAAGTTAAACTTAATTTTTCCTTCGAATTCATATAAAATGCTTCATACTTTTTCACAACTCATAGTAATTGAAGTTTTGTGGAATGGTTTAAATACAGAATACTCTCTCAAGACTTATGAAGATGCACGAAAATTCCTAAAATCTGTCCTTATTTGCTATGATCCTTTTATTTTCATTTGCCTTGGCTCAGCAGACACATAGATCTTATGTTGCCTATGATAAAGTACTGTTATTACTAACATTTCAGTTGATTCTTTCAATTGCTCCATTTTCAAATAGACCATTGTAATTTCATTTGGTAATGCCTATTTATATTTGAGGGCAAAATGAGTTTGTGTGTGTGTGTGTGTGTCTAATTTCTCCAATATTGAGATTGTGTAAATTAGCCTAAATGATATGTATCTGCTTTGATGCTAAGAGGTGACCAGCAAATCTTCACTTCCAATGACTTCCTAATTCTAGTTTTGCTCATCTTCAGCAAGGCAAAGTTGAGGATTTCCTGGTCATTATTGGACAGTATTTCTTAACTCTAAATGCTAATGTTTGTCTCTGGCATGGGTTTTGCTAGATGGTTATCCTAAGGTCAGTATATCTTTTAGCTTCTTAAATGGAGAGCAAGAAGGCCCAGGAAAGAAAATTGTTCCTCCAGGGACAAGAATTCTTAGTAAAAGTTGGTGTATTTTCCCAGAGAAAGGGTTTTCTTGAAAATGTTTTGAAGAAAAAACAATTTAAATTAAAAGTTATAAAATACTTTATGCTAAAGAACTGAAAATAAACTTAAAGGTTTAAGAACTACTTAATAATTAACAGAATTAAGATAAATGCTTAATTCTGAAATGGAAACACCCATTGTTCCTCTCTTGTTTCTCAAATCCCTACCTTTCTACCAAGCTTGAATATCTATTTTCTGTACTTCTAAAGAAACTTCAGAAACAACCATGCAAATATACTTAAAATGTTTAAAAATGGCACATAAATATGCTTTTAATATTACCTTAGGTTTTCTAATTTTGAACAGTTCATGGCTTACTCTTCCTAGAAGACTACTTCAGCTTTTCAAGAAAGGTTTAGCAGAATCTTTTTCATTTTAACTCTTAACTTTTGCTACTGCTTATTATTACTGACACAATCACTGTACATTACTGGGAGCCAGTCCCAAATCTAAGTCTTATCCTCAGGCCCTGATATAGGGGTAAGGAATGTAGATCCTTGTCTAAAACCAGGAATATGCTTGGCTGGGTTAGCAATTAAGCATTCAGTTGTGAGGTACGTTTGAGATACCCTGTGTTCCTTTTATGAAATATTGCATGATGACTTTCCTGCTGTCTTTTTCCCATTGAATTAAAACTTTCTGCTGACTCTGTCCCAGTTTTTCCCTCTGCTATCTGTATATAAGATACTTACTTCTTAACAAATTCGCTTGGCAAAAACCATCAATATATGCAAGATCACCAGATCCCCACTCCTGTCTTATTTTCTCATCCCCAATTCTTTTCCTGTAGGAGAAGATAAGTAGCAGTTATAAAACACATGCTTTTATTTTAACCTTTCCCTATCAATATCACGTTACACTTGTAACTAATTAATAAAAATGAATTATTTTAAAAGCCTTATTATATAAATTTGGGTGTTTAAAAACTAATACAATCTCCAGCCTATTTGCTTATTTGGAATTCCTGGAGGAAGCAAATATTTCTGTGATTTAATAGAAAATACATGTCTTTGTGCCAATTATAAAATTTTGTTTAGGGATTAGTTAAGATTGGAGGTATCTGATCGGCTAAGGGGTGGTTTGTTTTGATTGCAGACTCAACACACTCTAACAGTGCCTGGGAATTTGAATGAGGGATTGTCTAGATTTGAATGATCTGTGAGCATGCTTGTGAGGGATTGTCTTAGTAGAGGTAACTGACTGGAAAGGCCCACGATGAATGTGGGTGGCATCATTTCATCGGCTCGACCCTGGACTGAAGTGGGCAGTAGCATGCATGCATTAATACATTATTCCCTGCTCTTGACTGTGATCGTAAGGTGAATTTTTTTAAAGCTCCTGCCACTGTCACTTCCCTTGTGACTGTCATGATGGAATGGACTGTGAGCTAAACCAACTCTTCCTTGTTTCTTTTATATGAGGATTTTTATCACAGCAAAAGGAAATGCTACTAAGACAGACTTTCTGAGAGAAGGATCCTGGGAAAAGCTGCAGCACTCAAAGTTAATCATATTTCTTCTTTATATAGTTATTCTTAAGCTCATTAAAATATGTAAATGAGTCTTGCAACTGGTGAAAATGCTAATAATTAGTGAGTGTGGAGAGCTCAGCCATAAATGTGACAAAGACACCATCTCCTCCAATGCTCAGGGAACATCCTACAAGAGGGTCGGAAAGAATGTAAGACTGGAAAATGAGGAGGATGATTTGAAATGCTATTATCTCTCTATGACATGGCTTTTACAATCATGAACATACAGCAACTGTGGCTACCTGCATAGGACCTGAGAAAAAAGCATATGGAAGCTGGAGAGAGACTAATTTGGAAAAAGTCAGGAGCCAGCAGGAGTGAGAGAACAGAGGGTTATGGGAAGTTAATATAATCTCAATACACATGTACACATGTATGGCATTGTAAGAAAAATTAGATAATAATGTTCATAAGGTACTGTAAAAATGACCAGTATCATCTTAGGAGGTTTTCTGTGTTCAGGAAATATTTCTAATCACTGTATGGGATATCAGACAGCCATATTAAATCTTTCATTTATGGTATCTTGTTCCCATTTAGATTGCCCATGAAGGTTTCTGTACTGTGGATTTATATATTTAAAACCACTCCATCGAACATTGTCTCTACACTTATGGCCATTAAAGGAGCATCAGGGGATGGACTGTGACTTTTCACAGTTCGCCAGGGCATGGACTCTGCTACTAATTTCACCTGAGCACAGAGAACCACAGAGCAGAGGAGAACAATAAGCAAAACTCTTAACATCTGCCAAGAGGGACCACCATTCACAAATGCTGGTACCGATGACTTTTCAAGAATAATATATCCTGAAGAGCTAAGTTTAAGAAGCCAACTCCACTGCATATCTATTTCAGCATATGACATACCAAAATCATAACTAACCAACATCACCTAAACCTTCTTGTATTCTCCTGGAATGCATATATCAGGTGCAGAATCAACTATGCTCTCTAATACTGAAAATGAATAAGTGAAATATATGACTACATATGACAACTAGTGGATAGCTACGTAAATAAATAGCTTTTGAAATTATTACTGCCTTGTCCATCCCTGCAGTTAAAAGTGTTGAGAGTTTGAGGACCAGACACCTTCTACAGTCTCCCAGTGTCCCTTCGAAAGTGACTCTTTTAACATAGACGTGCTGATGTGCCAGTGCTGGCCTTCACTGTCACCACGGTCTTCATGGTCAACTTGTGATCGTAACTGATCAACAGTCTGTCCCGCTTTCTGAAAGAACCTCCCTTGTGTTCTAGGCTGAGTAGAACTCCATTCATTTGCACTAAAAGGAAGAACTGTGCCCAAGCAGAACAACTTACTGAGCTTGGCAGAAACTCCAGGCCTCCCACACCTTAGCACATGTAGTGAGAGGGTAATTAGAAAGAACAAACTTTTCTATAAATCATGACTTAGAAGTTACATCAAGTCTTAATAGGAGAAAGCAACACAGCAAATAAAACGGTGCATTTGACACATAAAAACCATGAATTTGTCTGTGTTACTAAGGGAAATGTGAAATCAGACAGTAGCAATAATGCAGTTGTTGATTCTTTCATGTATTTGGACAAATTCTATGGGTTAATCCTTGAAAACTTTGCCTTAACTTAAATCTGTTCCTCTTATAACCACCCTGATTCTGCAGGACTGTGTAAGAGGTGTGTCTTTATGTCCTGCCCACATGTGGGCAGGTATTTGGAAGATTCAGAAGAAACCTTTGTAAGAACATTAAGAAAGACTTGAAAAGTCCTGATGGTTAAGTCTAAAAAAAGGAGTGTGCATGGTTCACAGAAAGGTTACACATTTTTATTCTAAAAAAACTATTAAAAATTAAAAAAAACTACCTCAAAAAATATTTCAAACTATTATGGAGTCAGCACGGCTCATGGTAAGGATCAGAAGAGCAAGAGATGTCAGGGTCAGTTCTGCCAGCTCCCACACAAGCTCACTTGCTACAGAACTCTCACAAAAGCATCTCACTCCTGAGCATTTCAACTAATTATCCTTCAAATTCTGTTTTGAAGCAACACTTTATGACTAAATTCTGCAGTTTTTTTAAAAACAGAGTAACCATCTCTTTTTACCTATTAATCTCACATATCCATTTTTTCAAGAAATTCTTAATTAATAGACTTTATATTTATGTAATGGCATAGTTACCTTTATCTGCTGATGTACCTAGTAATTTGAAATACGTCTTTAAGGGGAAAAAATGAATGATGATGAAAAATTTCAAAAATAAAAAAATGCTAAATAATGAAAACTATGTCAAACAGAGATAGTTATTAAACATAATGAGTTTGATATTACTGCATAGAACAACCGATTATAAATTTAATGAGCTTATCAAGGAGCAGAGCAGAAGGGCCTATACAGTAAATATAGAGGGGTCAGGGACAGAACAGATTAGCTAAGGAAATTGTGGCACATAAAGCAAAAAATGAGTTTTTTAGAGCTTATGGTTTATCTGCTTAAAAAGTAAATCTCTTATTGTACTTTCTCTTGCTGATTTTTTCTGCTGAAATATTGTGCTGTGCCTTGTATGTATTGATTGGATAAGAATAGTAGGGTATTTTTATCTATGGTATTTACAACATTTCACATTCTAATTCTTATATCTCTACTTACCCAGGTCTTCTCTCAATAAACACTGCAACAGAAAAAGGAATTGGTAGAATAAAAAATGTGACACATACATCCTGCATCGAAGGGGATTATTTTTAATAACATTTCTTCAGTTTTCCCCTGCTTAATTAGATTTTGGGGCTAAGTCTTCAAATAATTATCTTAAGATCTTTACTTTTTTGTTACATATTGTAAAGGTGGAGTGGTAGTGCTAATGAAAATAGCCAATTGGGAGCAACTTTAGGATCTGAATATTAGCAAGGGGGTCAGTGCTCATGGGTGGTTAATTCCTTGCAATCAACAGTGGCAGCTGTCAAAACATGGACGCTGAAAGGGTACTGCTGTTCCTAAGCACAGAATTCCTGGCATTCTCTTCCCCGTTGAAATACTTCCTCTATGGTCTGTTGGGATTCTTTGTACTTTTACTGGTTGCATCCACAGGCATCATTTCAAGCTGAAATTATTTTTCAATGCATTAATGGCTGATAGGTCATCGTTTTATTTATTTAAAACCATTTATAAATAAATTAATAGCCATTTATTAAGATGACTGTTCATTCAGCAAACACATTGTGTGGCAATCTTGAAATAGTATTTGGTTGTAGAGATGCATTGTAGTTAATAAATGCATGAATATAATTTTTAGGCATTAAGACACAATTTGGGAGTGATTTTGCAGACAAGCTATTGAAGTTTCACGAGTGAATGTCATTTCTTTTTCTACTGAGGCTCTTATTAGTATATTTAACATTTATACAATATCTATGACATGCCAACATCTTAATATATTTACCCATTCAAGAAATGTTACTCAGTTTGTTATTAGAAAAAATTGATAATCAGTGCTCTATTGTGTCTGAGAGATTCTACAGTGGCCTCCTATGGCCACTGCTGAAAGTCCTACACTGGTCAATCCTTCTCTTTTAGAATATAGGGAATCTTCTGCACTTTTCTAACTAGTGGAACATGGCATATGTGGCAAGCCATCCCTTTTGATTCATACCTTGGCAGTGGGTTTTGGCTATGGATCCTTCCCACTGGACAGGTGAGTTATGTACCCACATTAAGGAAGCTTGAATATCAGGTATTATGGATGACTCTAAGAACTATGGGTAGGCAGGCAGTTTAGTAACTCCCAGCTTTCATGGGGGATCTGGGTTACTTTGAAAAACTGCCTAACTGTTGGTAAAATGCTCAGACCTACCAACTAAAGAAACTGTCTGTTTGTTGTTGAGTTGGGAGATTTGAAAAGATGCTTTCTTGTTTGAGCCTCTAGATGTGAAGCTGACCCTCCTAGTCTTGTATAATCCTGTGTATAGAATCACAATAAACTATCCCTCAATTCCTCACCAACAGATGCTTTATATCTATAGATGCTCAGTTTTAAGTTGATAATGCATAGCTCTTTGTTGCCTAGCAGTGTATCTCACACATACTGTAGTAATGTAGTAATGTACTAGAGGTAGAATTCAACTCCAAAACTGCCTTCCCTTCCACTTCTGTGATACTAGTCTTCTGTTAATTTAGGATTCATCATTCCTTCCAAATGATCTAGAGTTCCTATAAGAAAATTGACTTGAGGATTTCACGACTGTCCCATGATTGGCGCTCTGGGGGTTGAGCTGGCTATTTTTAGTTTTTCACAAACTCCTGAAGGCGTGCTTAGGAGCATTACAGTTGAGATAATTTCCTTATATTTTATTGCTTTGGTAAGCTAGGGATGCTTATCTTAATTACATAGAATGGATATAGGCCAGAGCCTTTCACGAAAGGGATGCTTTTAGAAAGCTAATCATACCCAGGTTAGTTTATTGCTGTTGTTTTACCATAATAAAATGTTTATGTGCTAATGGGGAGAAAATTATGTTCTCTCATCCAATTCTATTTTTACTGTTGCATTACCATATATAGGTAAATATAACATAAGCTTATTGTGCATCTCTTTATAAAATGGTAAAACACAAACCATCAGATATTTGAACTCTTCATAGCTTCAGAATATTTTAGCAAATCTTTATTCTTTAAGAGGTGTGTGTGTGTGTGTGTGTGTGTGCGTGCGTGTGTGTGTGAACTTAGCAATACCAAGTTCTTCCTATGGAAAAGCCTGAAGTACCTATCTTACTTCTTACTTCTGTTACTCTTAATAACAAATAGGATTTATTGGCCACCACATTGGGAATTGAATCGGCATTCTTTAAAGTAACCCAAATCTCCCATCAAAGCTGGTAGTTACTAAACAACCCCAGGATTTCCCTTTCTTTCCATGTCAGTTACACAAATTCATGTGTGGAATCAGAGTTACAAAGTCTCCTTTCCTTGAAGCTCAATTTAGTGTGATTGGCAGACATCAATCACCTTCATGGTGGTATTTTCTACTGTAAGTGCCCAATAAGTAGCACTGTGCTAGACACACAGAGGGATTTTATATGTATATTTTGATGGCTGAATAATATAGACAGGCAAGCAGAATTGTCATCCACACATTGGCCCGTTAGTGCTGCCTGATAGCATAGGATGGTGATTATTGCATGTAACTAGATTTGCCCCTTTATGCCATTTTGCCTCTTTGTACTACTGAGGTGACCTCAGACAGAAGTTGAAAATTTTGCATTATGACCCTTGTAAAGAGATAAAAAGAAAACACATCTCACTATTTTGTTAAGAAACATTTAAGCTTTTGAGAAATACTGCATCTCATTTAAAAGTATTTCATTGGTTTTGTTTCAGAACTGAAAAGTCAGGTTGTCTTAGAACAAGGAATTCCTCTGCAAAACCAGGTAAGTAAATTGCCCATGTTTTGGATCTGTGAGTCTTAGTTTAAGTATTAAGTAAATCATATTGAAAATATATAATGATGTATCATTTCTAGAATGCAATTTTTTCTTACAAAAACAACACAATAGAATGGAGAATCTTATCCTGTGAATCTGACTTTTGAAACATTTTCTGATGTTTATCTTTAATAGTAATTGTAAGTTGTAAACATGACAAACCTAAATGACTATTAGAAATCAAGGGGTGGACCATCAGTATCATCGTATGCATTTAGGAAATGAAGAAAGACAGGAAACCCTCATTATGAGGAACTCACGATATACTTAAGGGAGATATACACAAGACAAATAGACACCTCAAGGGTATTCTAGGAGGGTTTGACACTTCAAGCAGGTTCTTTTGCAAACTGGCTCAATGTCAAATAGCACCTCATAATTGATGGATTCATGAGAAGATTGAACATACTGGATCCTCTTAAAAATAGAACTGATCAAGGGAATCATTTGGGCACTGCACCAGGAGTAGATGTGTTCCATATCCTTCCCAGGTAGAAGGAATTAATCACCAAGACTCCGATCTCCAGAAATATCTTCCTGTTTCAGTCATTACAGCATCAACTCATGAGAAAATTGCTCTTAAGTCAACGCATCTTAGAATACTAGATCAGTGTGCCTGCTTTAAGCTGACCTATAAGGTGAGAGAGAATTTACGTGCAAATTTCTGAACAAAAAAAAACAGAACAAAATTGTGCGTTGTCGTTGATTTGGAGGGACAGTTTTAACTACAATAAATCCTGATCCATTCTGATTAAAACTTAAGTTAAAGATAGATATTATCCCTCAAATGATATCAAATCTTACCTTAGAAATATGAAATGAATATGTCTAATAATGTTCAGTTGTTGGCCATGTCTTTGATGAGAAAGGGTCCATTTTTATTTAGAGTAGCTGAGTTATTTGTTTCTATTCTTTTGAGCCCCACCAAACACTACTTTCCCTGCAATTAAATACGTGTCTCTTTAGATACTTTTAGAATAAAATATTTAAACATTTAAATTAAATTGGATTTTATTTATGAGTCTTTCATGGCTCTTAAGTTAATGCTATGGGTGTTCATATTAATCCTTCATGTAGAGGAAAATAACTTAATTTTTTCAAATTACATTTATAAATTTGGCAGATTAGATAAATAACAACTGTAGTTAAAATACGAAGAATAAAATCACCAATTCTGTTTCAGTTTATGTTCAAATTTAAGTAAAAAACTGAAACAAAGGTAGAAAATATGTCTATGACACATTACAATTTTAGAATGAAATGAAGCACAGGGAATTCAAAAGACTCTTGCTTTAAAGTCATGGAGTGGGTTTACGCCTGAATAGAGCCTCTAAAGAGTGTTCTGGCTCGAGATTCAACACACAACAATATTTTGCCCTAGTAATGTGGGATATTTTTTATCTTATTATGTAAACTATAGAAATCTATTGGCAGTAAGTCTGTTCCTATATATTGAATATCAATGACTTCCTTTTCCCCATTTTGTGTGGTACTGGACATTGAATTCAGGGTATCTCATTTGCTAGGCAAGTTCTTTATGACCAAATCCCAGCTAAACTATCTCATGGCTGGAACAAAGGTTGTTTTCTTTATGATTTCTCTTATCTGGTTCTGCTAATCAAGATGAGAGGCAGACATCTTTTCTCCTTCTTGCCCTGTAACTACCTAGGATGTAGCTTATACCACTTCTAAATCCTTCCCTACATAATTGCTCTTCTCTTTGCCTTGTTATAATATTTATATATTTTGTATCCCTAAATAATCTTACATTATTGCAAATAGAATGTGTTCTATATTTTTTATTTGTAATCAGTATATCTTTGAAATGCTGTCTAGAATGAATATATTAATAAATGAATACATAAGAAGATTAGAAGGAAGAAAAGATCAAAAGCATGGAAGCAAATCAGTCTTACAGAAATAATGAAGGTGTTTATTTTCAACCATTACGATATCATTTTTCAGACTTGTTTTATACATAAATTAGAGGTAACGATTGAGGACTCCTTCACTGGCAAGTGAAAGTGCATATTTTTCACTTTGTAATAATATACATCAAAACCATATAAGATGTGATGAAATTACCTGAAAATTTTGAGAAATATCATATTTGTATTGGGATGCAACATGTATGCATATGTATATATATATTTAACATACTTGATCATATAAACTACTTCTATATACTTATAATAATTCATACGGAGTAACTACAGAAAGTTATCAACATGTTCAAAGTGAATATAATGAAGGCATAAAATGCACAAAACTTATGTGTAGTTAGGTAACTTAAAATAATCAGAACATTGTTCAGAATTGAAGCCTAGAAAAATATATTTTGGGGTACTTTGAAAATTTTACTTTTCTCAGGGAATCTTCCTATGTGTCCACTCTGTTGTAGTTACCTGAGACAGACTACCTTGGTAGTCATTAATAGAACACTATGTAGACAGGCAAATGCATAGTAGGAAATTGTTACATTCACCTGAAAATTTCTATTTGCTCCTGATACTTTGGGATATTGAAGATTATAATTATCTTAAATACTCACCAAAGATGTAAGTCCATAGACAATGTCAAAAAGCAGTGAATTTTGAGGAAAACAAGAAGTTTATTATAATTAAAAATAAAAACACTAAAACTGTTCAGAGGCAAACACCTATATGTAATAGCATGCAGAAAAAAGAAGACATAACTAATAGAACCAGGAGTAATGAGGGCAAATACCAACATTACCGAATACAGAATGGGTACACAAGTAATATTTTTGCAGATTTTAAAAATGCAAAAACCAAATACAGTTTAAAAAGAAAAGTAATGCACATCTACCTTAGTCAGAGTTCACTAAAGAAACAGAACGGATACAATGAAAAACTAGGCATTAGATTGGTTTAAAGGATGCCCTCTGGATAATCCATCAAGGCTGTCTTTCCCTGGAGAAGCTGTGATTCTAGCAGTCCCAAACTGACACTGAAGTCCTGGAGGGTTCCTTGGATAGTTGCTGGTCTTCAGTCTCTGCAAAAGAAGGTGCTTGAAGTGTCTATGAAGTTGTTTCTAAGGTTGATGAAGGACTGATGCAGCAAGAAGATAGATGGACTTGCCATCAGGAGCGGGGGCAATGGACACAAAGCAAAACTTTCTTCCTCTATGTCATTATATCTGGGCTGCCACCAAAACGTGCAGCTCAGGTTTAAGTGGATCTTCCTGCTTTAAATATTCAGACTGAGAAAACACTTCTCGGGAATGTCTAGCTACTTGATTTTGTAGGTTCCAGATCCAGCAATCAAGTTGACAACCAAGATTATCCTTCACAAGCCTCAAAATATGAGTAATTAAAAAATATGAGTAACTCAAAAACTGAGTACAGGATTAATTGACCTAATGACGCGGTATGACATCAGCACACCAGCAAACACAGCAGAAGAGATAATCAGCAAACATAAAAGCGAGTCACTGAGCTGGGCAGTGG
>LOJH01013348.1:0-24877 GCA_001685095.1 Ellobius talpinus
GGCTAATTAAATATTTTATTGTTGTTCTTTAGGCACCGCATCAGCCTGCTCAACCCTTCAAATTTACAATTTCCGAATCCTGTGATCGGATTAAGGAAGAGTTTCAGTTTTTACAGGCTCAATATCACAGGTAACGATATTGACTTTAGCTGATCCTCCTGTTTGCTTAGCTCTTGTCTACCCCCCAACACACAAACACCACCCCCTTCGTCTCCCCCCCCACAAAGGTATTACCATTTGTTTTTTCCCCCTGTGGGCAGAAAAGGCAAGTCAGGGCCTGTTTTCCCTTCAAGCAGGTGTAAAGAAATGAAGCGTTTTCTTCTCCTGTAATCAGAAAAGGAAGCAGAACAATCGAAACAGAGGAGACTTGGAAAACGCTTAGGCCAAACTTTCGATATTGATTTATTGGGTCAGGAGAATGGAAGGTTGGGAAGATTCTGGGGCCTTTTGACTTCTTGGTTCCTTTTTACTCTGTGCTTGATCCCTTCCTTCTGCCATTCCTTGGCATAGCTTGAGAGCCAGGGGAAGTAAACAGTAAGCCATTTCATTACTTGTATTAAAAAAAAACAATACTTTAGTCTGCGAGGCTCTCAGTCTTGGAGTGCTTTAGGAACATGCTTGTTTCATTGGATCCGTAATGGTGCAGAATTCTTACTGCATAAATGCACGAACCCAAATAAGCTGCTGGACCAGATCAGCATCCCCCTCCCCCCATGGTATTCGACTAATCTGTATTATTATTTTTTTTTGGAGGGAAAAAAAAGACATCATTCATGAGACTGTTTTGATTCTGATTTTCATTAATCTCTTAGAATAGTAAAGGTGAAACCGCTCCTTGTGGCATTTTCATGGACTTAGTTTTTGCTTTTGTATCTAATTATCCATGCTTATTTTCTTGTTTTAGTAAGTGAATTTAGTGAATATTTTTTCAATTCTGGATGAAGTTGCAGAATTAAATTGGCTAGAGTGTTTATTTCTTTCAGACATAAAGCCCTCTTTCCCAACCCCCACAGTTTATCCTTATTGAAAAGGCAAGACCAGGCTGGTTCTTGTCGCTCATTTCTCTCTCTTCCCTTTCATTACTAAAGTGCTGTTTAATATCATTGGTCTGACAATAGGAGGTGATGAATTAGAGGAAGGGATGTGGGTTTGGAGTTGAAGGATTAAGTTAAGTTCTACACTGTACTTAGATGATTTTATGTCTTGCATAGTCTGAAGCTGGAATGTGAGAAACTCGCCAGTGAGAAGACAGAGATGCAGCGGCATTATGTCATGGTAAGAAAACTGTGTCACAGATTCAAAGTGCTCATTAGCCAGGGATACTGAAAGCAAGAATACCTTTTAAATTGCTGGAGGCTGCAGGATACATCACATTGGCCCTACCATTGTTGGGGTTGTGTGTATGTGTCCATTAGCAACCTGTAATTCTAGGTTGTTATAACTTGGCTTTGACAACCAGCTTTGATTTAAATTTTCAAAAAGTTCAGTTGCATGGGGTATAATTTTTTTTGCTTTGTTTTTATAGATTGAAAAAAAATGGGAGAAAAAAAAACCCTCATTTATTTTTTGTTTAGTCACAAGCAAAATGTTTTTGTTAGTGGTTTTCTTTGTTGTTTTATTGCTCTTGCTTGCGCCAATTGTAACCAGACAGTTTTTCTATATACTCTTAAAGTTAAATGTGTTTTATGCCTTTTAATTATTGATTTGAATAGGAAAAGACACCAGATCCCGTTTCAGAAATTTTCCGATTCATCATGCTACTTTGTTTATATTTTTGTGTGTATGCTTTCAATTTCAATAGTGTTATTTTGGTTCTTAGGAGTGTTGATTTGAGCTGCCAGATTTTCTGTACTGTAGTTATACTTCCATTCAGACAAATCGAATCTTTGTTTACAGAAGTATTATGAAGCATTTTTATGATTCAAAAGTCTATTTTGTGTTGAAAGAACTTACAGAGTAACTCATTAATTAATTTTCTATTAAGCTCTGCTGCTTTGCATGTGTGAGCAGTACACTAAAACCAAAAACTGAACTCTGAGGCAGCATCACCTCTTCCTACAGTGTTCAAAATATCAATCAGCATTTGTGTGAGATATTTCCGCTCTGCTTTGGAATTAAAAGTCATGTGAAATCAAATTTTTATCAGACTTTTTTCAATTCATTTGCTTGTGATGTTGAAACAATTGGAGAGGTTAAGAATGCTGAGTTTTAACATTTTCTTAGTTTTCTGAGTTTTTTTCTCTTGGGATGTGTCTTAAGGTGACTTCTAGTTTCTAAGAGATAGTAATTGGGCATCCTTTTTTATTTATTGACCCAGATATTGTGGATATTTTGGTTAAGGTAAGACCTTTGTGTTGGTTGCTTTGTTTTCCGTGTACTTGGTCATTTTGAACAAACTGGAGAGATTATTGGAAAGGTACAAATTTAATTGCTTTTCTTTCTTTGACAGTATTATGAAATGTCCTATGGGTTGAACATAGAAATGCACAAGCAGGTAAGTTAATTGTTTATAATCATTTTAAATGACAGTAAGACTTACACACTTAGAAAAGAGATCTATTTGTGATTTTTCTTTTGTACATTTGTCATTTCTATCTATATTTGAAAAGACTGGGAATGAGTGAGGTTAGTTTTTTGCATGTGGTTCCTCATGTTCCATATTATCCTGACTTAATAATTTAAAGTATTCTTTTTTAAATCAGAATGTATATTAAACTTTTCTTCACTTTCAAAAGCCATATGCAAAATTTGAAATACATATTTTCTTTTTTTAAACAGTTGCTGTATATATTTCAGGCATCAAAATTCTATCTTATGAAAGAAAGTCCTCGGAAAATATTAATAAATAAAATTGTAAATTGTGTGAAGTCTTCTTTGGATCACTATGAGAGAATAGAGAATGAGTGAGCTAGGAGGATCACAATGAAATCTGCAGAGCTATAAAAGAAATTGATGTAAAATCCTTGAACTAGTCCCCAGAGGCTACTTAGTTGGGTCTTACCAGGAACTCTAGCTTTAACTTCCAAAATTTGTACAGAGTTAATGAACCTGATAGGAGGATGTGATTACTCTTTAACCCAGGGTCTTAAAATCTAGTAATTAGTTTGGGGTTGCAGGGGAGCAAGCACTCATGGGTATATGGGTGTATGTCACTATTACAGCCACTATAGGGCTTGGTTTTGAATTTTTTTTTTAAACAACAGCCCAAATGAAATGATTTGGCTTAAGTTCCCCAAATGGCAAAGATAGTATATGTATGATACTGTTTGGCAATGATGATTCCTCCAAGAAGCATTTCTTTGAAGTCATCTCCTCATGAAGGACTTCAGGACTCTTGTCAACATTTCAGAATAGATAATGTATATTTGCTTGCCGAGAAAGCAAGAAAGCGGCGATAGACAACTTTCTGCTTTCCATGTCTTATTTCTTTGTGGTCAGGGTGTTGTACGTGCCCTCTAAGATTAAAAAGTGTGAGATGGTTGCCTGTTGTCAGCTGTAAGAACTCTTACAGTTGTTTATCACATGGCCAGAGTGCGCTCTCATCAGTAGTTCCTTTAAAAGACGGCTCTTAGACAGTAAGGCAATCAGATAGTGTTTGGAAATAAAAGTTGCAAAAAATTACATTATTTGCATTGAAGACTTTTTTAAAGTTCTGTCTTACTCTGTATGCTATTTGATTATGCTAATGTTAGCGTATTACATATGCCGTATACTAATATATACATGGTGTAGTTGGAATGGTGCATATTTACATTTTTATTTTAGGATCTTTGCCGTTTATGTTAGTGATACAAATACTGCTTCAGCAAAATGTATCCAGCTTATGGGTGTATTCTCTTTAGCTCTACCTCACAGGAATACAATTACCTGCTTACATAGTTTGGATCTTGTGCATACTTATTTATTTATTTGTTTGTTTATGGTTTTTTATGTGCCCTCCCAAAATTAGTTTCTCTTTAAAGAATGGACTAGATGAATGCCCTTTTATTTCTCCCTTTTCTATACTTTGCCTTACCCTGACCATTTAGTATCTGGATCTCCTTGTGCTATCTGTACCTAGGTCACATAGCTATATGTGTTTCTTATTTTGATGTTGGGGGGTATATATGAGATCCCTTAATTTTACACATTTTATATGACTAAATTTTGTCATCTTGTCCAGCTGGCCTCAAATACTGTCCATTTAAAATTGAGAAGAGTACACTTTGCTTTCTTTTTCCCCTTCTTGCTTTTGAATTCAATCATATCAAGAATCCCGAGGGCAGTTTATCACATTATGAAATACAGACAGCCCTGCAAACCACCTACTTATTGTATTTTCCTTCTTTTCCCCTTAAGCACAGAGGCATATCTGTCTTTATTTGTTTTCCTGGGTAGACAGCCGTAGTCTCTCTTAGCCTCTTTTCCAGATGCACCCGCTGGATGCCCTTGTAATGGAAAGCAGCAATAATGCAAGCAAGTTGCCCTGAGGCATAATTGGGCCTATTTCTCAAGATCGGTTTAGGCTTATTCACTTATTAGATTTGTGTCTCAAGGGTTCAAGAGTAGGAGTCCCAGGAGGCCTCAGAAGTACCCTAGTAATTGGTGTCCCCGATATTTGAAACCCTTGTGCATATCTTTTGTTGTTGTTGTTAATATTCCTGTGTTCCTATTCGTCTTGGCTGCAGCTAGCCACAGAGTATTTTTAGGGAAATTTTTAACTGGGACTGAAAATGAAGGTTTTTGAATGGTCTACGAATCTGTGACTTAGCAAATGGATCAGAGGATGCTAGTATGAAGCAGTGGTAAACAGGGAGGGTCCCAGTCCTCCCCCTCCTGTTTGCTGATGCTCATCATCAGTTGCCCTGGGTTGAGTCTGATGGAGAACCATAAAATGAAACCTATGGGGAATTTGTCATTCTGAAATGAAAGCTAATGTAATTAGTACCAATTAAAGTACATTTAGTAAATTGGATTTAATCTTAATTAAGCCTGCGTAATGTTGCCAATTTTTAACAATTATGTTTGAGAACATAATTAATTTAAATTTTGGTAACTGAGTAAATAGCATTAGTCTGGTAAAATTAGTGGGATTTTTTTCGTTCTTTTTTTGTGGGGGGACTCAGTGACATGACATGGAATTGAAGCATAAAATATGAATGTAATTTTTGGTAGTTTTTAGGAGAATTGATAGAGCTGAACAGATGAAGCTGGAAAAAAAAACCCAAAGAAGTTCAAGTTCAAGTGGAGTGTTCTAGGCCACAGTGGGAATTAATACTTTTCCATTTTCTTCAGTTTTCATGTGAAAATGGGGTTGATAATTAGGACCTGGTTAGAAATGGCATGGAATTCATTGTGATGTCTTCAAAATGGAGTTTTTTAAAAAATGAAAGAACGTTGATTTTTTGAGAATTTCCCTGTCTGCAGGATTTTGTTTTTTGCTTTAGACAGGATAGTTGGACCAGTGTTCTTTTGTTAGTTTCTTCTGATCCCTCTTTATATATAGTATGGCTTTGGTTGGGTCAGTGACCCTGGGCAGATGGGATGCTGTATACATTTGATACCACCAAGATGCTGCTTGTTCGAATCCTTTGCCAGCAACACTATAATTGAAGAATTCCTCTCTAATGGAATCAGACTCTGGCTGTTGCCACTCTGAAATGTGGATATTGGATGTAGATTAGGAGCCATCGATGTGTGAATTCAACCTGTAGAAATGAAAAAGGTGAACGTGCTGTGATGTGAAAGGGAGGAGGGGATGAGAATCACAATTTCCTCAGTGCTTTATAATTTGAAGATCTCTTCTAAAATTTATTTGCTTAGTACTTGAATTTTAAGAATCATCAGAAAATCTTTGGAATCTGACACCTAAAATCTAAAAGTGAAACTTGCACAATTTTATAAAGTGTTTGTTTTGTTTGCATATTCTTGTGTGTAATTTCTTTCCCCTTAAAGCAACAAAATTCTTATTTCTTCCCAAGCCATGCAAATTTCATTACAAGACTGGGCACAACAATTTGAGTGCTGCTAAAATATTAATTGAATAGAAACGAAAGGCCTTGCCAACTGATAGGATATCATAATCATAGCCTCTTTGGTCAATGGTAAATGATGATAAATGACATTAGGAACCTTTTAGCAAGCTGTAATAACTACAAGGAGGGAAGCAGTATGGATTTGCATTATATCTGATACCCTCTAGTACCAAGTGGATTGCCAATACTGCTTGTTTAGCATTTTCTAAGGGCAATAGGATATTGATTTCTGACTTACAAGGAACAGCTCTATTTTCACCATTGAAAAGTATTGCAGGTTGTTAAGAAGAAATTGACTTGAAGAGGCCGACTGCTGCCCATCATGGAGCAAATAAAGCAAAACTGCCGAAGCATGGTGGAGCAGCGAGACGGGCCCTCAGCAATTTGTTGCTATTAATTTACCATGCTCGACAGCAAATCAATCGGCATCTACTTCATCTGCTGGAGAAAATGCTGTCCAGGGCAGATAAAAGGCTCGGCATGGTGCAGAGAATAGACTGGCTTGGCCAAAAGGAGGCTGCAGTTAATGTGTAAATAAGTGAAATCAAGGCCACTGTTGCAGAGGAAGCCGTTGTTAATTAGGTTGGTGCTTTTTAGTGAACTATTTTAGAAAGCAGCCTAGGATTTGGAGAATAAGGAGAGATTTAGTGAGGTTGAAGTAATATATGACTGACTTGACATTCCAGCCTTGAGTGCACTTGATTGTAGGATGCAGTCAATTTATTTGGGGACAGTGCTTGCAGTAAAAGTCAATTTATTTAAAGTTCTGCTCGGAGCAGATTTCTCAAGGTAACTTTCTTGGGGGATATTACCGATTTCTTATATATCTTTTGTATGTTTCAATGTGAAAGCATGTTTGGAGAAACAGGTGTCTGAATATGTAGATAGAAGTAAATTTTTTAAGTAGTGACTTTTCTGAAATGAGTATGGTTAAACTTGCATATGTGGAAAAGGAAAGCATTATCAAAGTGAGGTATTTTACTTGAAAATAGCTTATAAACTCATGAAAAACTTGTTTTCAGAACTTTCTTCTGTTTTACACCCATTAGGAAATAATCTAGAATGTCTGAACAAGGGTGGATACTACTGGGCTGGCAGGTGTTAAAGAGGTTTTGATGCTCATGCATAGCTCCAAGAGGAAGAGAAGAGAAGAATGGGAGCTCGTGTTTGTTCTTGTGTTCTTGTTTTAAGATTACTGATCCCTGATGCTATTTTGTCATGAATAGTAATGGAATAGAAGTTTTGGTTGTGTTTCTCTTTTACTTAATCTCTTTGATTTGGATGTTCTGGGGTAGGGGCCAACTTTACTCCTGTGGGGGTAAATCTAAATGTATGTAAATTTAAAATTATTTTCTTTCCAAAATTGCCAGAGGTTCTAGCATTGTCGCTAGCAGGTGGCAGTTTCTTGGGCAAGACCCCAGTAAACTGTTTTTCTCAGCAAGAGGATCCAGAAGGTGAAAATTAACCCCTGAGGGTGTGTATGTGTGTTGAGAGGGCTATTTTCTGAATTCTGTGGGTTCCTCCTTTTTTTCTTTTTTATGTTAGATTTTTTTTTTGGTTTTGAGGCACCACAGAAAATGTATTTTTTTCCCTCACCTTAAGTAGTGGTTGTTGGGTGGAATTAAGAGTTTCCATGCAATGGAAGTGAACATTTATTATATATCTGGCATGTGCTTACCAAAGATCTGGGCATACTGCCAAAATTCTTTAATTCTTATAAAGATCCTAAAAAAAGGATTATATCCAATCAAAGGGTGATTAAGCAGGGTCAGATCTGCACATGGTAATATAGTAATAGGTGGTAGGTTGGAATGATTGCCCGGGAGGCTGCCCTGTTAGGAAATGAATTGGCCATGAGTTAGAGATTCACGCCCGAGCTCATTGCTGTAATGGAGATGCTCCTGGCTGCTAAAATAGTCTTTGATTTTTGCCCTTGAGCCCCTGAACTTTGGACTTTCATCCAGAATCCCTTGAAGAGTCTCTACAGCTGCCTGAAGTCCAAGGCTGAAACTATTCAGGTCCAGCAGGCTGCCTCAATTGGTGAGAGCTCTGGGTAGCTTTCCCCTGGTCTACCACTTGACAGCGAGAACTACTTGCTGTTTCTTGTAGGAAAGTTTTGTCTTCTCCCCAGGCAGCCTGTTTCTTGTTTACTTACGAAGGTTTCTTCTGTTTAATTTATCTTTTCCTGTGGCTTCTTAGACTGTCTGAAGACAAGGGGGCTGTTTGTTAATCATCACCTTGGGGTTTTTGAAGGGGGAGGCTGGGAGGGGAAAATATGATGTTTTGTGGCCTCTTTGTTGTTCAGAAAGAGGTTCTTAGATGAAGGAAATCACACACAACTCAAACTTTTAAATGAAGGCAGATGTTTTTCTTTTCCTGTTGAGAGAATGTGTTTGTAACATTCAAAGGCATATTTCTTACTCACTGCCCCTCAATATCTGCTTCCTATTGTTTATTTTACTTATCATTTTGATTGGCAAATTTGTTTGCATTTAGGCAGTGTAGCTCTGAGCTGTTTTGGAATAATGAGCTAGGCAAAAATGAACTGCATATTGGATGCTTCTTCAGCCTCAGTGAAGGCTCATTGCTACGTTTTTTCATTTACTTTTCCTAAAATTTTACTTTTTTCTTTGTCCTACAGAGCAGCTAAAGGGAGTTGGTAATTATATGTTAAACATTTAGAAGTTCTTTGTATTTGCTTTTAATGGGAAACTTTTATTGCCTTTCATATTTGATAGTCTGGGTTCTGAATTTGGTAATAATGCTTTTGCTGGCTAGAAAGGGAAAAAGAGATATGTTTCCAGAAGGTATTTTCCTTTATCATTCTTCATACCATCTTTTAAAAATTTCTAGAGGCAGAGGCACACAAATTTTCATCAGTTTGAGGTCAGTCTGTTCTACATAGTGAATTCCAGGCTGGGCTACACAGTGGGAACTGACTCAGAAAAATACTAATTAAAAGGGGACTGGAGAGATGGCACAGTGGCTAAGAATGCTTACTGTCCTGTGCCCAGTGCCCACATCAAGCAGCTCACAGCTACCTGTAACTCCAACTCCAGGGGTTATGACCCCATCTTCTGGCCTTCGGTTATCTACACTTACGTTTTCTGTGCATGCACACACACACAATTTGAAAATTTTTTAAAAAGGGAAAAAAGAAACTCTACCCCATTCTGGTAATGGAGATGGGCTAGTTTAGTGGTCCTACACTAGCCAAGTTACCATTTTTGCAAACAAGGCTGTTGGAAAGAAGCAGGAGACAGCACATTTAGGCATAGACACTGATTTACACTGGTGATGACTGTAAGGTTTAGGACTTGTTCAAAGTCAGTAGCCTGAAGACAGTTTATGAAATTATTAGACTGGAGGGGGAAGGCCTTAGAAGTCTTAGCCAAAGTGAAAGATAGAGCTGTTTTGACTTTGACTTAGTAACAGCTGTCAGTGGGAGTTGCTTTCTGTCTGTAAAGAGGGATTTAGCTGGCCTTCATCACTGCAAATCTATATACCCCCTCTGTTTTCATTGGAAGTGACCCACAGCATTGATGCCAGGCTCTTGCTATTTCTGTATCATAGAGCCAATAGTTTTCTTCAGAGAGCTGCAGTGTGTAACCTGTACTCCATCCAGGGAGACCCATGGACACAGTATAGATTTTCTTAGCTGGTTTGTCAAAGAAGCAGAAATGGTAAAACTTCAGGACATCCTTTAGGTTTACTCTGTCCTCTGGGAGATGGGTTATCTTGTCATTTTCAGAGAATTATTTTTGCCCATAAATACACAAGGATTTGTGTTGTGTAGGGGATCTGCATCTCAGAACAAAAGCATAACTTTTCTCCATCCAGCATTTGTATAGTCTTTCTCTGTCTGGTCAGCTCCCAATTAATGACATGGAGGCTTTTTTTTCTTATGAAAGCTCAGCCTATAGCTTAGGCTTGTTTCTAACTAGCTCTTATAACTTAAATTAACCCATTTATATTAATCTATGTTCTCCCACGTCGCTTGTGGCTGTTACCTCTCCTACTGCACATCCTGCTTGCTCTGTATCTCTCTTCTTCCCAGAGTTCTCTCTGCTTTGAAGTTCCACCTTTACCTCCTCCCTAGCTATTGGCTGTTGAGTTTTTTATTACACCAATCACAGCAATATTTTTTTCAGTGTACAAATACTCCACAACAAGTGTTGGTTGGCTCCAGGGAGTTCAGAACTCTGCAGGACACTCCTTAACTGTGGTCACGTAGGCAAGTTAGATGATGGGAGGGAAACTGGCAATAATTCTTCGACTCTGCTGCTTGCTTCTTTCAAACAGCGTTTCACTGTGTAGCCTAGACCAGACTTGAATTCTTAATCCCCCAGTCTCAGGCTTCTGAATGCTGAGATTATAGCTGTGAGCCTCCACGCCTGGTTTTATTCTTGTTTTTCAACTCCATATTCTGCTTCTGAAGGTTTGTAGGATCTTTTAGTTGTAGATCTTAGAAAGGCCCGTAAATACAACTGGAAAGAATAGTGCTGTTGAAATTAAAAACACTAGTACTGCGTGGCACCTTTCTTTGCAGAGAGCTTAAGGCATTTTACATGTTCACCTCGGTCTTCCTGATGTTTCCATAAAGCAGCTAGCAAGCTTGGATCTCTGTGTTTGTTTAAGTAGCTTCTGTCAGTAATGTGCCCTACAGTTTGCCAAGCAGTGCCATTCCTCTGGCCTCCTTTAACAGATGACACTGAAGCTTAAGGGCTTAAGAGACTAGCCTAGTGTGACAGTCAGAAAGGATCAGCGCATGGGTGGGGATACCAGAGTTCATAAAGGTCAGTGAATAAGCCTGAGGTCACATAGGAGAGCCAGGGACGGAAGGGGAAATAAAAAGTTTCTTAACTTCCCTTCTATAGTTCTCATTATTGGCCAAACCGTTTTCAAATAACCAATAATATGCTTGTTTCTGTGATGTTCTTGGCTTTCTGCAACAAGAGAAGTAAGGTACTGCAGGTGCAGCCCATGAGTCTTACACTATCGTCTTTAGTGAGAGATCTGATCTGTGTGCTTGTGCCTGAAGTTCAACTGTTCCCCCTTCCCTCCACCCTTCAGTGTCAGTGCCCTGCCCAGGAGTCTGGGATCAGCAAATTGAAATCTAAAGCTAAGATCCACTTTTAGCAAAGTGTTTAATCAAACTGGCTGCTCCCTCATTCCTGAACCATGCCACACAAACAGGCTGTTCTAGGCACACACTTGTTTATTGTCTGTTTCCCCTTCCCAGCTACCGTGTAAGCTCCACTTTTAGCATTGCTTTCTGCAGCACCCCTGATACTAAGAGTGCTGGTGCTCATGGAATAGCTGGTGAAGGAGAGAACTACTATTTGGATAGTAGCTAAGCCTCTGTGCAATTAGTATTTTTTTCAGGGTATATTTGGGTTGCATTATAGACAACCAGTGCTGAACTTACTAGTGAAGTTTGTAGGAAAATGACATGTAAAAAGAGGAAATGAAAGCAGCTGAACATGGGGTTCAGGAATAAGAACAGCTAAAGTAGAATATATGTATTTTGGTGTGTTCAGTCTTGTAAAGTTGAAAACAGGAATCATTTCTGACTGGATATTAAATTCACTTTCAACACCATTACTAGTCAGTATATATTTGAAGAGTTCTACTATTAATAACTGTGTACATGTGTTTGTTTGTTTTTTGTTTTAATGTACCTGATAGACTACTCTTGTGCTCTGCATACAACTAGCTTGAATATCAGAGAACCTGATGAGGGTGTTTTTTATTTTTATTTTTTAATTTTGCAAGCAAGTGTGCTAACTAAGTGGGTCTCCCTCCCTCCCTCCCTCCCTCCTTTTTAAAGATTTTTTAGCTGGTTGCTTGCCTGGAGATCATAGGCTCTGAATAGTTTTGTTCTTTTGAAGTTGAAGTTTCTAACAAAAGAAAGCATAGTGCCTTTTTTTTCCTTTTAAACATGTGACAATGGCTAGATGACTGCAGAACTTTTGAGTCTTTACCTGGAGTGAGGATGGGATTGGGGTTCTTGGCACTTAAATGTTAATCATATGTCCTCCACTCCCAGGGAGTAGTTACTGATCTGGAGAGAAAACTGGGACACAAACAAAAATTCAGGAGCTCCTGCTTTAGAGCAGGCTTCTCCAACCAAGGCCTTTCTTCAGAAGACATTTGGTGGTACCCAATGATACTTGAGGTTGTCACAACTTTGGTACTGCTGGCTTCTAGTGGGTGGAGGTTGGATACTGCTGAGCATCATGAAGTGAATGTGACAGTCCCTACAACAAAGAGTATCCACCCTAAAATTTCAGTAGTGTTAGGGCTAATAAACAGCTCCAGAGAGTAAAGAATTAATTCTGTTGCATTTTTATATTTGGGCATATTATGATTTCTTTGAGTAAGAGATAGGCCAAGAATCAGCCTTGAATGACTACTGAAGAGTCATTCAAACTCTGCTTGCCTTGAGACTTTTCTTCTCCCTTTCCCAGAGTGGTAAACACAGTGGAGTTGATGGGAGTTTTATCAGGTTTGAATGGAAACATTATATTACATGACCTTTTTGTAATCATTGTTTCCCTAAAGAAAAGAAGGAAATAAAATTCTTTGAAGAATAAAAATTTTATTCTTCTGCTTCTTGTTGAATTCTTGATTTCTACCAAAAACATCCAGATGGTTGTTATGTTGTTATTATGTAAGATGGAATGCTTTTTCATGGATAGTACTGGATACTCAGTATTATGTGAGGCCCTTAGAAGGCACTAGAATTACTATTACCCTTTTCTAGAAAAGTTTGCAGAAAGATTGATTTTTCTTTCATCCCAGCAATTCTCCTGGTATGCCATTCTGGGTAGTACTAAGATAAGTATTGTAGATTGTGTCAGCTGAGAATCCAATAGACCTCTTTGCTTGGTTTGCCCTAGCAGAGGGATCAGTAAGCATATTGCTGCAAAATAGCCCTTCTGTTCTTTCACATGTGTTCTGCTTAGGGCAGAGTACATCATAGTTAACTTTGTCTAATATTAATGAAATGACATTGAATCCTGAGTTTTCTCTAAATAGTTAAGTCTAAAACATGGTAAATGTCAACTTGACACAAACTAGAGTTATCCGAAAGGGGGAAACCCCAACTGAGAAAATGCCTTCATAATATCTGGATATAGGGTATTTCTTTACTAGTGATTGATGGAGGAGGGCCCAGCCATTTTGAGTGGTGCCACCCTTGGGCTGGTGATCTGTGTCTATAAGAAAGCAAGCTGGGCAAGCCATGATGAGCAGGCTAGTAAGCATCATCCTTCTGTAGCCTCTGCATCAGCTTTTTCCTACATGTTCCTGTCCTGCTTGATTTTTTACCCTCACTGTTTTGATGACAAACTGCTGCATGGAACTATGAGTAAAATTAACCCTTTCCTCTCCAAGTTGCTTTTGGTCATGGTGTTTCATCACTTTAGTAACTATAACTAAGACACATAATCAATGAGCTCGTGAGGTGTAACGCCACCCTCCACAGGGTATCTCTTTGTATCCTTGGTTGTCCTGAAACTTTCTCTGCAGACTAGGCTCATCTGCAACTCAGATATCCATCTGCCTCCTGAGTGCTGGGATTAAAGGTATGCACTGCCCACCAAGCGCCTGAGTTTTTACTTTTTTTCTCCTATAAATTCCATTGTATTGTGCTGTGAATGTGGGAGACTTAAATTACACTTAACCTAAAATAGCCAGTAAAAAGTAACAATTTCACAGCTACTCTGTTGTTTTAACTTCTTTTTGGTGAGGCTGGGAGTGTGCTTATTTAGGGTTCTTGATGGCGATTCTAAGTTGTGATGTATAGAATGAACACTGTAGCTCTCACAGGGAGTGGTAAAGGACGGAGCTGGGTCAGACAGCACATTTCTGTACAAAATCCTCATTTCCAAATGCTTGATCTAGCTGGTGTGGTAAGAATCTGCTTTAATCAGATAAAGTGAAATGGATAGAATTTTTTATTACTTTAAGCAAAAGCTTGAATTTTTTTTCCTTGTTTTGTTTCAGTTGAGGATGTAATTTGGTAAGATAAAACACATCCCTGCCTCCAAATTTCACTTTTCATTCCCTTGCTTTCTTTGGTATTTGACATTCCATACTTTACTGTTGTCTTTTTATTTGAGGTTCACGATTGCTTACATGCGACTATGCATATCCTCCTGTATACCTCAAACCATCTCTCGATTACTTAAAGTACATAATTATAAGCAGTTGCCATATTGTATTGCTTAGTGAATACTCAGAAACCATCTTTATAAATTGACATAGTTAGCTTCTTAAATTCAAGTATCTAGTATTGGATTTGTAAATGTTAAGATTGTAACTTGCAAACACGAAAAGAAAACCCTAGCTTTGTGGGGTTGCATTATTCTTTGGAAGGGTGATTTGACAAGAGATTGTAGTCCTGAACTCATGAAAGCTATGATGGCTTTTATATTTTATTGATTAACAGTTACTTAGATTCATACTGCCACTTAGATGGTACTTTGAGACCTGTGGAGTTAGAAGAGGTAAGAAGGCTTGTCCCCTCAGGAAATCCTATCTTTTCTCTTGATCAGTGTAAACAGTACAGTGGAGACACTTGTGATAGAAAATGGAGAAGAGGTCTTCTTTCTGGTTCTGGGACTATTAGGGTGCTGTCATGGAAGGTGGTAGAAGAATTTTAAAGAGCTAAGACCCCTTAGGCAGGAGGAGAAGAACAGGGAACATTCTAAATGGGAGCCACAGAATCAAGAATGTTCTGTGTGTTTTAAGAATGGTTAGCATTTCCAGTGGTAGACAAGAGAGTAGTAGGAGTTGGTTTATTTAGGATGTGTTTATTATTGAAGGCCTCACATGCTAGAAAGAGTGCTTGGATTGTTAAAGGAATAATAAAGAGACCATCCCGTGAAAATTCAGGACCCACATCTGTTTTGTTGGTATACTCTTCTCTGCACCTGGCTTAGGATCCAAGAGCAAATATCAGTGAATGTTGATTGTGGTCATATGAATAGAGAGACAGCATTGATGAGGTTGGGTCTGAGTTACAGGAACACTAGTAGGACTAGAAAGGAGAAGGAAACCATGTGGTATAGTAGTCATGGCTGTGGAGGTGCTTTGCAGAAGACCTCAAGACACTGTCCTCTACAAGATGGGAGAAACATGGGGACATTAGCAGAGAGACATTGAATGGGGAAAAACTGGTGTCGAGTGTATTCAGTATGAGTACTTGGGGAAGAAGGCGTGAAAGGAAAGAAGAGAAAGGAAAATTTTATTTTTTTCATTCCTCTTGTTGCTGTATCTGTGCTCTTGTCTAGATTTCCAGGATACCACTTAGTTAGTGCTTGTGTTCTATACCCAGACCACAAGAGTACTAGCCAGGCAATCCTTTGTGGGCAGTGATTTGGAGAACATTTCCTTTTAAAGAAAGCATTTGGCCACTGGGTGACTTTATGTTTCTGTGAATCTTTTTTTTGTGACTGTTGCCATAATTATTATATTGATAGAAAGAAATTTTAAGTAATTGTAGTTTTAAATTCTTCCTCTTTAGAGAGATTCATAATGCTAATATAGGTGTAAAACCCTCTAAATTATTTGTCACCTATTGAAACTTCAACTATTCTTGCATTTCTCGTGCTTGGTGTTATATTATTTTTCTTCCTTGATTCTTATATCCTTTGACTAACAATCCTAGATAAGTGAATGATTCCTTTTTGTGTTGTGAAGTCTTTAGTAAATATGAAGCTGAGTCTAAATTTGATTGTAGAACTACTGTTTCTAAAGAAATAATTGTTTTTTATTATATTCCTAATGAGCTAAACACAAATAAACATAAATTATTTGTGTATGTTTAGCTTCTCCCCTCAATGTGGTGCATGCATTATATTTCAAAGTGTTACTGTACCCTTTGGTACTTACTAAACTTAAGCTTCCGTAGTTGAGTAAGAATAGCAGTGATAGTAAGAAAAGTTGAATAAATTTGAAATTAGGAAGCCCATCTAGAACATTTTGGTAAATCAAAATATTGCTTGGTGACAAGAAGCTGCAGATCTAGTCCAGTGTGGGGACAGGATGTGGTCTTAACTGCTCTATCATGTAGTGTTGTAAGGAGAAGCCTGCTTGTTCGACCCAGCCTCCTGGCTAGCTTAGCCCCGAAATAATCACACAGAAATTGTACTAATTAAATTACTGCTTGGCCCATTAGCTCTAGCCTCTTATTTGCTAACTCTCACATCTTGATTTAACCCATTTCTGTTAATCTGTATATTTCCACATGGCAGTGGTTTACCGGGAAAGATTCTAACCAGCGTCCGTCTCAGGTGGAGGATTCATGGCATCTCTTGACTCTGCTTTCTTCCTCCCAGAATTCAGTTTTGTCTTCTCCGCCTACCTAAGNTTATTTGCTAACTCTCACATCTTGATTTAACCCATTTCTGTTAATCTGTATATTTCCACATGGCAGTGGTTTACCGGGAAAGATTCTAACCAGCGTCCGTCTCAGGTGGAGGATTCATGGCATCTCTTGACTCTGCTTTCTTCCTCCCAGAATTCAGTTTTGTCTTCTCCGCCTACCTAAGTTCTGCCCTATCATGCCAAAGCAGTTTTCTTTATTCATTAACCAATACAAGCAATACACAGAGGGGACTCTCTCACATCAATGTAGTCTGTTGTAAACATTGGAAACAAACATTGCTTTATGGGGTGTGGGATGTCTTCTTTAAAGCTGACCATGGCTTTAAATTTCTATTGCATCACATAGAGCTAGTGTTAATTTGTGGCCAATTGAATGTAATGACATAACCTGGGTGTGCTCATTATGGGTTCTATGCTTTTGGATAGATACTTTCTCCAAACATGGTAATGTCTTTATTCTCTTCAGTCTAAGTTAGATTGAGCTCTTTAAAGATAGGGCTTAGATTCTTTACTTTCGCTATAGAAAGTAATATTAAAGGAAATTAAATATTAGCAGAATTTCAGCAAGCTAAAGAAAATACTGTGGACCACATAGAGGCAAAAGACAGAGACTGAAGTCTTCCTCTATAGACTGACTGATGAGGCTATGTCCCTCAGTGAATTCACCAGTCAGGTTTCAGACATGAATATCTGAAATAAGGAGTGTGTTTTTATTTCATTTTAAAGTGCCAGAAAAGTATATCATTAAATAACTTGATAAAAATTATTTGAGAAAAGACTTGTCTGTACAGATTATGCACAGATATCTTTATCTTTTCCCCGTTCCCTAAACAATATAGTATAACTGCTACTCATATAATGCTTGGATTGCATTAGATATTTTAAGTAATGTAGAGATGAATTAGAGTACATAGGAAGATGTACATATCTCACATGTAAATAGACCCTTTTATATAAGGGACTTGAACGCCTATGATTGTTGGTACACTAGAGGTCCTAGAGGTAGTTACCTGTTGATTCTTGCTTTGTATATATGGCTTGATGATCAGAGCCCTGACCCAATGACTAACTGGTGGACTGTTAGATTGCTACAGAGAAGTTGGTGGTTTTTCATTTTTCTTCTCTTCTTTGTTCACTAAGACCCTATACTAAATGGTGACTTCTAAACACTCTTTTCGTCTTAGATTGACCTCTAAATTTAGAAACATTTTGGGGTAAGTAATCAAAAAGAATAATTTTGGAGTATTTATTAAATATAATTTAAAACACCAATTTAAAAGTACATTTTATTGCAGAAGTTCAAGCATACTTGAACTGCTGAACCTTAGACCCAGTGGACAGCAAGATCTAGTAGGAAGACCCCTGAATGACTTCACTCACTTGATTCCTAAGTAAGTGTTATAGCTGTGGCCAGTTAACTTCCCTAAGCCAGGAAGGAAGGTAAGAAATGTTTTCTTAGGACTGTATTGGAGAAGTTTGCTGCCATGAAGACACAGAGACTAAAATGTAAGGCTAAAGAGGTCACAGTTTGGGATTTAAAACTGTTACCGTGGAGTAGAGTTACCCAGAGCATGGTCAGTGGACTACGGCAGCTCTGTGAACATTTAATAAACCTGGGCAATGAGATAAGGAGCTTGTACTGGAATATAAATCAACATGCAACTTCTTTTGTGGTTAGTGTCTTTATGTTTAAAACAGAAAACAAGAAAAACTCACCCACCTGAACTAAACAGTAACTGATTTACATCCTGGCCATAAGCCCGTTTATCATCCTGCTAATTGGTGATAATGTGGGGATGGCTAACTTTTTAGAATATGTAGTCAATCAAAAGATCAGGGTTATTTATTTGTAAACTCAGATTGAAGTTCATAAAATAAAGTGTGATCTTAAATACTTATAAAAAGTAGGTTGAATTAAAGTTCTGATTAAATTCTAGGTGGTATGAACATGCACATCATTGCCCAGACATTTGACAAGTTAGCAGCATTGGGGGGCATTGCGGTTGGTGCTTCTGCGAATGTAAAACTTGTCTCAATTCTTCTAAATGCTTGTAAATTCTTTCAGGGGTTTCTTCCCCCGATTTTCACCATCTACTCAGTGACAAGAACATTTCTTATATAAATCTCATAACTTTTATTCTGTAGTGTTAAATTTTAGGACCATGTCATCATCAAAGAAGCTTTAAAATCAATCCCAACCCTTCCTCCTGTACCTGGAAGCTGCTGCTATTCCTTACTACTATGTATGTTTTACTGCACCCAGGGCAGGTAACTGTTTACTGAGAAAAGAGAAGAGAGATCCTTTGTCAGTAGCAGAATGTAAATACTGAGACTATCTTTTCTGGGTCATAGTTCACCAAAGTGGAGAGACAGCTAATTTTCTGGAGCTGACCTGTGACCTCACTCCTCATCAGTTGAGGAAGCACTTGTTTCTTTTTTGTTACTGTACCAGTAAGTCTGACATCTTCTACCTTAGATCTTTCTTTAGCTTCCTCTTGAGCTCTACAGCCCTTCCCCTGTGTAGTATAAATTAGTGAGGGATACTTTCTTGAGAACAGGAAGAACTTTGAGCTTCGATCAATACCTAACAATACAATCACTTAATTTATTGTGCTATCTAATCTCAGTTCTGTTCTAAAGCAACTATTTCCCTTAAAGAATTTTATTCATACATCAGTCTGCATAGGTACTTCTGCCAGTCATATATAGGACACCTCTTCTCATTTCAAGGTTGTGGACATGGAGTTCGGAATCACTTGGGAGTTTGCTTAGTCATGGCTTAGGTTAGATTACTAATTAGAAAAATCACCTGCAGATCTGGGAATTCATAGCTAATGATTATATCTGCTGTGCTTTTAGAACTTTATAGTCACTTTAGGCTGAGTTGTTTCCATCCCCTTCCGTAACTGTTCTCCAACACAAATCTTGACACAACTCTTTGAATTGCCTACCTTGATGTGTAGCTGTACATTCAGGCTTTCTTTTTTGTTTCATAGGTTCCTTCTGTTGTCCAAATCCAGTCCAACCTCTCATAGTTCTCTTCATGCAATGTGTTTCCTTACTTATTATCACTCTGGTCGCCATTATTGTTCGGTAGACCTTTGTGCCAGAGAATCTGTTGCCTTGCTTCTTGGCTGTCTTTACTGATAGCCTTTGCTATTTCTCTATTTCTGGTATTGGGTTAGGTTTAGGAGCAGTGAAAATCTGCCCATACTATCTGTATGCTTTATTCTCCTCTCTGAATGCATTATCTCATTCACTATACAGTAGATGAACTTTGTTTTTCTTTTGTTGTCTTTCTCCTCAGAGTGTCTCATAGGTAGTTAAACCCAACATGCTTCCAAATGTTATCCTCCTCCACAAGCCTGCTTGAGGTCCAGTGAACTTGTGTAAGGAAGCCAACGAACATGTCTACCCCATTTCTGCAGGCAGGAAGTCCTCGGGGAGGACAAGATCTCTGTGCTTCCTTCTTACTCATTAGCCATACCATGCTTCTAGGCCACAGGTTTTCTAGAATCTGTCCGCTGTTGTTCCTGCTTGCATTTCTTTCTCTCTGGGTATCTTTCTGATTATGGTGGTTTCTTTAATGCTTCACTGTTCTTATCTTAAAGTAGGGACAAGAGTAAAACTCTTACATTGCTCTGAACATTAAGTGACATACCCTGTATAAAACAGGCTCTCTTTAATTGGTAGGATGGTTGGTGTGACCTGATGCAGCACTCCTTTCCACCATATTTAGAATCACTCACTATGAGTAAGGTCATGTCTAAGTGGTCTTTCCTGGTGGGAACAGCCCTGACCCCTAGGCTGTCTGAACTACATCTCTAGCTACATTTGCTGCCACTGCTTTTCCTGTGCTGTGAATGCGCTAGGCTGGTGTGGCAGGCTACCCCTTTTTAGAATGGTCTTTTTTTTTTGCCCTGACCCTCTATCTTCATCTTTCAGGCTCACTTTATCCTGGTTCCTCAGGGATAACATTCATGCCTTAATCATTGAGAAATACTGTCCATCTCATTTATTTTATTAAGGGCTTTGTAAATCTTATTTGTTCTTCCACTGTTTCAGATATGACATGGAATCTGACAGAGTAGTAGAAAATTATTAAAGATTGAGGATTTACTATGTTTCATATAAGGGATATTCCCCAGTACCCTTAACCCTTTCCCCACAGAATGGGTGGGGGATTGAACCCTGTGCTCTTCTTATGATAGGCAAGCACATTACCAGTGAGCTAAATAAATTATATAGCCCAAGCCATCTTTTTACTTTATATCTTGGAATAGTGTCTCATTACATTGTGCAGTCTGGCCTTGAGCTTACTCTGTTATGTAGACAGGCTTTGAACTTGTGAGGCTCCTGCTTGAGCCTCATAAGTACCTGGGATTATAGGCCTGCACCAGTAGGCCTGGTTTCTTTTATTTATTTCTTTTTGATCTTCTTCCTTGCTGGGCTGTAAACACCTCATGCGGTCAGAGCCTTCTGCATTCACTATACTGTGTGCCACAGCTGCTAGCTCAGAGCGAAAGCAAATACCTGAAATTAGATTGTTTCATTTCCTAAGTTGGAGGTGCTTCGAGAATTCATCTTGTCCTTGATCTAAAATTATCTTTCAACTTCCATCTTTCCTCTTATAGTATGTTTTATGTTTATTATCTCTTCTTTCCATAGCCATTCAAATGTAATCTGTGGTAAGAAGAGGGCCAGAACCCTAAAGACATTGTGATATCTTCACATGCTTATAATTTGCTACCACTTTCTTAGAAATTGTCCCTGGATCTCCTTGCTACCTACCATGTTAAGTCAAATTCAAGCTCTGGTGTATGTCATTGAAGGCCTCCTAGTCAGACCCCAATAGACTGCTTCTGCACCCTTTTGCACTGGCTTTTGCTGCATGTATCCTGTATTCTAGCATAATGGTTTCAGTCGTACCTATACATTAGAATTACACAGGGAATTTTTAAATGGAGCACTCATTCCCAGGTCCTACTCTTAAGAGATTTTGAGCTAATATATCTGTGGTGAGGTCTGGTTTGTGAAATCACTAACCAGGTGTTTTCTGAGAATATTGTCTGCTATGAGAGCTTTTAGGGTTCCATAGTCAAGGAGGCTTCAGTAGTATTGCTTTTTGTGTATTTCATTCCAAAAATATTAAGCTAAACTACCAAATGAGATGCTTTGAGATGTCTAGTAGGAAAGAAAGCTGTATTTAGTTTTGTTTAGGCAGAGAGAGGCCATCTGGCCAGAAAACACTTTGCATATGTACTTGTTAATAACTTCTGCAAGGCGTGGTATAGAGCCTGTTTTGGAAGATGATATTATGGGCCATCTTTCTATTTCAAAAATCACTTCCTTTTGTCCTTTTCTGATTATCCTATCCAAACCAGGCTCACCCTTTTCAATACCTGAAATTCTCTTTTGTATGTCTGTGTGCTTATGTTTGTCTCTATCCTTATGCTTTGAACTTCAGGACAGCAGGGATTGTCTTGTTCACTTCACCCATATCTCCACTCAGCACCTAAGAGTTCTCACAATAATAAGTAGTCAGTTAATATATACTCATTGAATGAGTAAAAAGGCAGTAATGTATTCATGGTTTAGGCCTTTTTACTAAGGTACATGTCTTTAAATATCATAAATCCCATGCATGATATAATTTAAAAGTAATTTGAAATACAATTAGCTATCTTTGTTCACAGTTCCATTTATGTGTGTTCAGCTAACTGTGGATTCGGTGTATTTGGGAGAAATGTGCCTGTACTAAGCACGCTTGTCCATCGTTATTTCCTAAACAGTAAAGTATATTAAAGATATACTTTATCTACATAGTATATATATATATAGTATCTGCATTTTGTTAGGTGTTATCTATGGGTTTTATTCAAATCCTTTGCCATTTTATGAATAATAAGCATCTTCAGATTAGATGTCTGGGGGCTTTCATCAGTCACAAATCTTTCATGGACAGAGGGGTGACTGCATTCTAAAGTAACTTAGATTATAAAAGCACAAATAGACAGTAGTTTTTACTTTTACTTTTCTTAAATTCCCTCGTGGAGTATGTAACACACACATACCCACCCACCATGTAATAGTAGCTAGAAGCCAGACTACAGGGAACGTTTGTGGGTTTTATGGTTTCTGGGTCAAGGTGCATCTCAATCTGTTGTACGGGTCTTTTCACTGCTTAATTTTTGGGCCAGTCTGTCCCAGATGGCTTGCTTCCCTCAGGGGAAAGGTATCCATCAGCCTGAGATGTTGAAAGAAGCTTGGATGTGGAGTCAGTTTGTGAAAGTCCCTTTTGGGTGACATATACCACTCCAACAATAAAAATTAGGCAATATACTTGTTTTCTCTTGGCAAGCAAAAAAAAATCTAATTTTTAGAACCTTGAACAAGAGTGTATTGAAACAGGTTTGTCATGTGCATCAGGAGCTTGTTTTGGGAACCAGAAAGTAGAATTCCAGATAAGTTTACCTGATGCTCAGGGCTCATGTAACAAGGAACACTGAAGCAATTCCTGGCCTTATTAAGGAGGCACCTGTTCTCTGGAGGTATTGTGCTACAGCAGTGTCCATGGCTCCTCTGGCTTGGCTCTTACAGTCTATTTTGAACAGTGTCTTAATAGGCATGAGGTGGGTATGAATACAATGTAGCATGCGTAGTTCTTATGACCCACTATATATTGATATATTAGGAGCTGTTCTTTTATGTCCTATGAGCCCTGTGATGCTGCAGCATGACTGAGGCCTTTCTGTGACTGTTCTAACCAAATTGATTTATTCCAGGTACTATTCTAGAATTTATTCTGAACTCTGAATACAAAATGCTCTCTTAGTGTACCCTCTAGCAGATGTGCTGAATGCCAAAGGCTCAGATGATCAGTAATCTGCTACAAGCATTATTAGAAGGAGGCTAAGATACAGCTGCATTCTGTCTCTTAATAATCTTTTAAATCACATATCCTGCCAAGAATTCAGAATGGAAGCTTTAATCATTGACTCACCATTCAGAAGTCACTCAGAATGAATTTGCATTTTTTCTTGTCCAGTGAGAATATATGTCTTATTCTTTTTAAATAGCTTGATTTCCTAAATGTCAGAAAAGATATGTTCCAGGAAGCTACGCAAACCAAATTAGAATGTGAGTAGGTCTTTTAGATGAATAGTCCTTTATGGTTGGTATATTGATGTATTCCAGCTCTTCTGTAACAGTTCTTGCATGCCTACAAAAAAATTAAGAAATTCCAATTGCTTGGCCTGGATTATATACTTCATTTACAAAATGATAGCCACATGGAATGTCCTTGTTGACAGCATGGCTGCCCTCATGAAGCTCATATTCATTAAAACTCTGCTATTCTGCATAAGGTCTGCCTTTTTTATGGGTCAGCAGAGTCTCTCTTAGAGTTTGTCAACTCCATCTGCTTTATACCAAGATTCCTAGGCAATTGGTAAACAGATAATTCCTGATAATGGCAGATGCTGGTGGCACATAAGACTGGAGTGGGTCAGTGAGTAGAAGAGGGATTCTTCTGTGAAGTCATTGCAGGGAAAGGATGTTTTGTGGACTGAGACTTAACATGATGGTGGTGAGGAATGAGTCCTGGGATGCCTGGTAAAGACAGTTTTAGGTAGCAGGGTCAACAAAAACAGACTTAAGAAAGAGTGAGTCTCTGCCTCTACCCTTGAAATACTTTCTATACAAACTGACCAGGGCTGTGGTTCACCTGCTGAGGCTGTGTAACCCCGCATTGTAACAAAAGTGGACTAGAGCCATGTATCTGGCCAAAAGGGACAAGTCACAACTTTGATTTTGGTCAGACTGGATACTCATCATTGTGGGTAAGCATTCAAAGATTGAAAGGATGTTTTGGTGATGATGGCTGCAAATATTTGAAATATCAGGTAACTAGGGGGAGCATGAACACATAAAAGATTTTGCTAATGTTGGGAGAAAAAGAAGAAAATAAATACTCAGGAATATAGACATAAATGGAGAACTGTTGAATGATGGTAGCAAGAAGCAAACAGAAAAAGAAGGTCTAAACCTAACCAGGGTGTTGTCCAACCTTTCGGCATCAAAACATGATCTTATCTGCAAATGTGTTGGGCTTCATTCATAGCTGTCTTAGGGTATGTGTGGCCTGTGGCCTCCAGGTTTCATCTTCCTGGATTTGACCAGGCAGAAATGACCTAATCATCTGGCATGATTTTCCCTAAGAGATGGCTTGTTGCTTTGATGGATATATAGTAGTACAGGCATCCCTGTGAGACCTTGATAAGGAAAGGACCATGAGTTGGTTTTATTTATGTCAGGATCCAAAATTTTTTACTTTTGGGTATTTCTCAAAGTCATTTTGAACAGAATCAGTCCTGTGGGAGAAAAGCAAAGTATAATGATGTAGGAGGGTCATCTGTGTTACTTTCATTGGTTAATAAAGAAACTGCTTTGGCCTTTTGATAGGTCAG
>LOJH01013349.1:6890-24877 GCA_001685095.1 Ellobius talpinus
TCTCTCTCTCTCTCTCTCTCTCTCTCTCTCTCTCTCTCTCCCTCCCTCTCCTTCCTTCCTTGTCCCCCTTCCTATATTATTCATTTCCCCATCAACACCAGATCTGTACACTTCAGTGTCCAAGAGCCAGACTTCAGCTCTTATGCTTCCTTGCATTTAAACATGTAAGTTCTTTGATACCCACCCCCTCTTCCTTCATGGTGGCCATTTAAACATCATTTACCCTTTCCAATCAAGAGCATAACCTTGTGCGGGACTCTGGGTAGGTTGTAAAACTGACTTGACTTCTTCCTTTCATAGTGTTCATGTCCTCTGCAACACAGCCTTGGGGCCCTTTCCATTGCCAGCTAACGTTTTCTGCACCCCTTGAACATGGCCTGGCCTGTGACTTGCTTTGGCCAATAAAGTATGAAGGAAGGGAAAGGGTACTGGCTCCGAGGCTGGACTCAAAGGTTCTGAGGCTAGACTCCAGGAAGTCTTGAATGGTTGAGTCTCTCCTCTTTGATACATGCTAAGCCTCCACCTGAACAAGGCTGAACAGTCTGCCAGAGAATGTGGAACACGGAGATCAGAGATGAGTGGTCTCAAGCAAGGTCGTCTCAGATCAGCTGCCCTTCAGTCCCATTTTGAATCTGACCAGAGATGTGTATGAGAATTTAGTATGAATCAGAAGAGAAGGGCTCTCTAGCAGGCCCAGGCATTGCAGAGACTTTTTACCTTTCCCCCTTCCTTCCCCCTTGCTGAATCATTAGATTATATCCCTTAAGCTAGTCCCTAAGGTCTATTCCCTTATTTGGCCACCAACTCATTCTTGAGCCTAAACACCAAGGTCCAACAATCAAAATTCACTATTTGGCTACACTGGCTGACCTGTCCAATCAGGACTTACCATTTCACCCTAGCACAGGCTACCCCTTTTCTCCTTAAAAAAACACTTCTGAAGAGAACACCTGCTGCTTGCCATTTGCCTTTGTCTGATTCATAGGCACCCCCCACCTTGACCCTCTGGGATAATAGATCATCTGTGTGCTGAGAACTTGGTGTAAGGGTGTGTCCTGTGTCGACTCTGAGGAGCCACCCCTTACAAGAAGGTCCATGGCAAAGATGGTTGTTTTAAGATATTAAATTTTGTTTTTATGCTATAAGAGCTATACGATAAGAATTCTTAAAAGCAAAGGGACTACGGCTCTATTCTGTACACTACCTAGGTGATAACTGGACTGAAATTTAGAATAGAAGTTACTTCTTCAGGCTTGGAGAGATTGCCCACGGTTCAAGCGCATACTGAGCAAGTGTGAGGGCCTGAGTTCTGATCCCCAGTACCCATGTGGAAAGCCAGCTGTTGTGGTAAGGACCTATAACCCCAGTGCTAGGGCAGCAAAGACCGGCGGATCTCTGGAGTTCTCTGGCTAGCTATTGGTGAGCACTAGGTTCAGCGACAGATACCATCTCAAACAGTACAGTGGAGAGAGAGAGCGACTGAGCAAGATGCCTGGTCTTGACCTCTGGCCTCTATGCACAAGCCCGAGGAACTCTTATAAAGATAGTGTTTAACTGGGGGCTTGCTTACAGCTTTAGAGGGTTAGTCCATGACCATTATGGTGGGAAGCAGACAGATAGGCATGGTGCTGGGGCAGTAGCTGAGAGCTTTATATCCCAATCTGCAGGCATGCGCGTGCATACATGCGTGTGTGTGCACACACACACACACCACACACAATGTCCTCAAAGGGAAAGGGGAAGCTGGATGGGCTGATGAATGTCTGATCCCCACTCTTGCCCTCTTCAAAACCCACTCCCCAATGCCATAGCCTGTGATTAAGAAAACAGAGTGTGCAGGATGCAGAGCCCTCATTAATCAACATCAGGACCAGGGAAGGATGCAAGGAGCAGAAATGCCTTCTTTACAAAAGACTTCACAAAGTAACATGCCAGTAGAACCACCCAGGGCCCAGCCTTCCACACTGTCATTTTACCATACTGGTTTGTTGCCACCGTCTTGGGGTGTTACCTGTGAGACTTCCTGTCCCCTTCAAAGAGACAACATCAAACCCGCTCTGTCACTTGTGAGCAGGGCAGAACCTCCCCCTGGCCAATATGACCAGGGCCACCCTAAGCCCTTTAGGGATCTACACACCAATTTCGAAAGGCTTCCCCCATGCTACGTTTAGCAGAAAACACTTCCACATCTCAAAATCCCATACAATTTCTATGGAACTCGAAGGGTCAAGTGGTACTTGATTAGTTGAGGTCATACTATTTCTAGCCCACTGCTTATACATGCTAGGTTGGCTTTACAGTTTATTTTTCATATTTTGGAATCAATCATGTTGTTGGTGTCGCTCATATGATATATCTTCACAGGCTCTGAGACCATAAATGCCTAGCAGGAAGGTCACCTTCTCCTAGCCAGTCAGCCAACAAGCATTTGCTGAGTGCTTTCATGTTTCTAAGGCACTGCACTGGAAGGCTTCATGGCTTCATGAAGTCAGCAGATACTTCAGTGGGCCCAGCTAGTGCGCTAAGTTCTGGGAGCATAGGTAACAGCTCCCCAGCTCCTGCCTTTGACACCCAGACTCAGCCAACCAAGTCTGGGCTCACTGTCAAGTATGTGCAGGTGACTGACAACTAGGAGCCTTTGTTTTACCCAACAGAAGGAAGTAGGGTCATGTGGGGTCATGGCAGCTTTCTATTCTGGCAGCAAAGGGCGATGGACAGACTGTCCCTATTCCTCCTTGCTGTTGACCATGGGTTGGGTCCTTACACCCCTTCTCTTAAGACCACTGTGTTCTTATGACGAACACCATAGTTTTCAGATCAACTCAGACTCTAGGACTAACAGGTTCGCCCAAATGCACCGCTGTTATCCATCTGCAGACAGGTATTTTCCCTACCCCACCCCCCACCCCCATGTGTTCAGATCTCTGTGCTGAGGCAGAAGCTGGGGCGGGGCACCAGATGTGGGCAAGACCTAGTTTGTACCATGAACAAACCGCACTGGGAACAGTGGTACCGCTCCATCTGCCATTCTGAAGGCCCTGCTCTGAGTTGGTTGCTGGGCCTCTCAAAGGTTCTGCTTTAAGAATCAACTCGGGGGAGGTGTTTTAGCTCAGAGCAGCACACACTTCCACAGACACTTGAGTGACTTGGGAAGGAGGTTCAAACATAGATTCTGATTCCAGGCTAGAGAGAGGTCACTGTGTAACTACCCCGAGTACTGGGACCCTCTGATTAGATGGGCTTACTGCCCACAGCTTACCCACAGCCCTCTATTTTGTTCAGTCCACTGACTGGATTAAGCATCAGGGTTCCTGTTTCACAAATAATCCGGCTCGCAGTGGTGTTTTCATCCCAGACTTTTGATCTGAGTTCCGGATCGTTACAGTTCACTCAGGGCCCCAGATAATTTTCCTCTCTACTTTTACCCCCCACGTTTTGTGAGGTCATTCATTTGAAGGTCAAAGTCCTGTGCTCATTTCATCCTTTGCAAACCTTTGAGCCCATAGCCCGGCCTTTCTTCTCGCGCTGTGTGGCAGCTGAGGAAGAAAATGATTTTCCAAAGCGTTCTAGGAAAAGCTCACCGCCGTGATTTGGTCTGAAATGATTATGCCCACTGGGAAGCCAACCCTGCTTGGGAACATGGCTTGGAGTCCTAATACATCCGGCTTTGCACAGGGCTTGCAATCAGAGGGTTTCAGAAAGGGCAGAGCCTGAGTACCAGTTCGGGATATTTGTTTCCTTGTTCCCAGTGAAAACAAAGGACCCTTGGGCCAGCAGGCTGGAGTGTGGTGTTTCTATAGAAACACAAACACATGTGGTTGGGGGATACAGCCTTAGTCTCGCGCTTTGCCAGCCCCACTGCTGATCCTAACAGGAAGGCTGTGAGGTGACAGTAACCCATTTCCAGGATGAGGAAAGTGAGGCTCAGCTGCACTGGTCTTATGGGGAGCCCCTCATTTAGACCCTGAAAATGAGTCAGTGCAGGCCAAGGGTAAGAGGCCTAAAGCCACCTCGAGCTGCATCCTGATTTGGGGAAGCAGCATGGATCCTCTTGTCCCCTATGGCTATCCCTTTGGATCACCTGGTTTTGGATGGAGTCAGGTCACCATTCTTTTCCATTTTTTTAATTAAAGAATTCAGAAAAAGTTGAAATAACTTCTGTACCCCTTTCACATACTTATGAATAATTAACTTAGCCCCATTTATATGAGCATGTGTAAGACAGTTTATTTTTTTCTGAAGCATTGAAATGATAAAGATAATCTTTCACACTGGTGTTGACACAAAGACATTTTCTTATATAACCATAGTTCAATGATGCTCAAAACGTTTTTTTTTTGAGACAGGGTTTCTCTGTGTAGCCCTCAATGTCCTGGAACTTACTTGTAGACTAGGCTGGCCTCAACTCAGAGATCTGCCTGCCTCTGCCTTCTGAGTGCTAGGATTAAAGGTATGTGCCACCATGCCCAGCAAGATTTATAGTGACAATATTTCCTATCTAAGGAACATTCTTTATCCCAATCCAACCAGCTGTGTCCATAATAGCCTTTCCAGAAACTTACTGTCTGAGCCAGGGTTCAAGGCCAACATAGGGCAGGGCTTGGTGTGCCCTGTTAACCTCCTGTAATCTGGGATGGTTGCCAGGTTGATGCTGGCCCTCCTGAAGCACTGTAGCATACAGGCTGTCATAGAAGTCCTTGGGAACCTGTGGAATGAGTGGCTACCATGCCATTCTCTGTCACATCCGTCCAGCTCTGTTGGCACTAAAATGCACTGAGTGCAGCGGGGAATGCTGGGAAGGCACCTGCTCAGAGCAGCCGAAACCCGCTACAAATGCAAGCTCATCTGGATGGCCCAGACAGTTTTGAATACAGTACTTCCTCTAGGTACCTCTTAATTTCGGAGTCATTCAGAGAAGGAGGTTGTGCTCTCAACAAACATACACTACCCCCAACCCTTATTTATGAAAATCTGAGATCACTGCCAGGTTGCTCTCATTGGTTTTCTTTCTGGAATCCTTGGTGGAGGTCCAGAAGCTTCCAAATTAGAGATTGCATGATTGATTAGTGGCTCATGACTCATTAAAGTGCCGGCTGCAGTGACCTCCCCTATGTGAGGATGGAAAGTGCCACATGCAGTCATGCAGTGTGGATTCGGGAGCTAAAGAAGCCAGCTTTCCATTCTCCTCAACCTCTGAGGTTGCTCTGCATCGTCCTGAGCAGACACGATGTAGGATGACCCTGAAGATCTTCTTTTCATTCCTCCCTGGCAAGCCCTGCAGGAAGCTGTGTCCTGCTAGCTGAACAGCTTTTGACATGGAAGAGTTACCCGAGTGAACCCATCAAGGACACCACGGTCTAGCAGAATGTTTGATAACTTTACCAAATTTGGATGCGACAGGTTAATACTAAATTTTTATTTCTAGTGAACTGGCATCTTGTGTAGTAGTTGCTAGTCAGAAGTCTGGGCCTTCGAATCCCCTTTCAGCTGCTGTCACTGGTGAGGTTCAAACTAAGGGACAAGAAGGCTCAGTGTCACATCCATCAAGTGTCTGACTATACTGCTGTATTAATGATGGGCCAAGTTCTGATAAGATAACTAAGTACACACCACAGTTAAGCCCATGCAATGTGCATGGTATGGACCTACAGTGCCTTATTTGTAATTTAAAAAGGCAAAATCCTTAAAACAAAAACAAGCCCTGTGAGTTTTCTGTACCTCACTAGGCAGCAGCAGCAGCAGCAGCCTCTGTGATGCTATTTTTTGCCTTTATTTATCTCACTTGATGTATATTGTTATACTTCTCACTACAGAAATATTTATTTGTTTGATTATGGAGTGCTGTTCCAGAACCTGCCCCCACAAGGGGGTTTACAAAACATGCAGATACTGCATTAGCTTTTCAGAATATGGAAACTTCGGAATTATACATCTGACCTTGTGAGTTTCAAATAAGGGATGATGGAAGAAATAAATAAGCTAGAAATCAAATTATCATTCTCCTGGACAGTAGACTAGGCATGAGCCAAAAGAAGTGTCCACTCTGCACTTGGGTGATCTGTAGGTATATAATACACATTAGATTTCAAACACTTAATATGCAAAGATGATGTAAACTATCAGGTGACATGCTGGAAGAATGTTTTGTATACAATAGGCTTAATTAGTTACTAAAGATTAATTTCACCTGCCTTAACTCATTTTTGATATGACTATTAGAAAATTTAAAGTTATATTTGTGACTCTTATTTCACTGCTCTTGAGAATAACTAACTATAGTACTTACTTTCCAGCTAGGGACATAGGTGAGAACCTGCCTGGCGCATGTGGGCAGTTGGGTAGGAAACTGGAGTTGTCATCTGACTCCTGGCTTACTGTCTTTTCTATTTCCTTCCAAAAGATCTATTAGCTATCATGTCTTCTAAGATTGAATTTGGAATCTAATGCTGTCAGTTTCATGGTTTTTGCTAAAAGAAGCAGGAAAGTCAAGGGCTGCCTTGGCAAGAATCAGAGAAGCAAATGAAAAAGATTATTCACTCACAATTTCTATTTGATATCTCTCAGCATGTTCAGAGCACTGAATTTCATGCAGACTTTGATGTAGGCCCCGCCTTTGTCTAGAAACAGGTGAGGGATGGAAAAAAAAAATCACATCTCAGAGGAGGACAGGTGTGTCTGGCGCTGCTGGAAAAGGGTGCAAGGGTCCCATACTTCAGAAAGATAGTCTCCAGCAAGCCTAGCCTAATGAATGAGCTCAAGGTTGAGAGAAAGACCTCAAAGGACAAGGTGGTAGACCACTCCTAAGCAGCAATCCTAGGACTGTCTTCTTGCCTCCATACCACCCTCTCCCCCAATACCTACATGGAAGAAAAACCCATGTCCTGTGTCTTCTGCCAGTCTCAGTGGGGGCTCAGATTATCACATGAACGGTATCAGTTACTGGACCTATGCCCATTCCTATCTTGGAATGGCCAGGGTCAAGTGAGGGGGCATTTACAGCTGGGCGAGGGTGGGGGCTGGGAGGCACCTGCTGTACAGGAAGATTCAGAGTCTGAGGGCACTGGCTGTCTCTGCTCAATCATACAAACTGGCTGAGCATCTGGGAACCATCAGGCTGCCAAGGAGTTGCAGGGTGGCTGGGCTTGAATTTTGTTTCAACTGCAAAGGCTAACTTCTCTTGAGCCAGAGTGTCTTTAACAAAGACAAGAAAAACAAGTCCCAGGAGGCCACTGTCAGGAGCAAATGGGCAGGAAAGCCCTAGAGGCTCAGCCATTGGCTAAGGCTGAGGGGTCTACTTTCTGACCATCGGCTTTCTCCCCTATCCTGGGAGTGAGCCATATATCTTTCTTTTCCTGTTATTTAAAACACCACCAAAGGGGAATGGAATTTAGCTTTTATTATAAACGGGAGGACCAGAGCATTCTAACATGAGGCATTTTGCTAATTAATAAGGTGAATGAGTCTAAAATTGCCCACTTTGCAAAAAGTTAAAGCCCCGTGTAGGATTTACAGTCTAAGACTCACTCAGGACATAGGTATGCAGAAGAGGCTCTCAGAGCCTAGGGGAGGACTCCTTTGCAGTGAGCACCCCCAACCCCTCTCCTGTTCAAGGATTGTTAAATGCAGGTCCAGGAAAGAAGGGGAAGGTGCTGGGGGTGGGTTTGGTGGTGTTTGGCTATTGTTAGGCAACCATGACCATAATTCTTGAGCTATGGATAAAACCCAAAGCTTCAGAATGTCAAATGAAAGAAAGTCTTCTTGTCTGGGTAACACTGTGTCTACTTGTTATAAAAAAAAAAGAAAACATCATTCCTTCCACTGGATAGATATACTGAAGTTTCCTTTAGAAAAACAATATCTGTGATGTTCTTACAAAACTGAATCCACGTTACTCTGCATAACTCTTCAGTGCCCTAAGTATCAGACATGAATTGTACGTCTAATTAAGACAGAAAACACCCCAGGGGAGAGGACTAGTCTGTCCATTGTTATTGATGATAATCTGGGTTCTGAATGGCCTTCAGGGGAACTGACACTCTGAGCTCAGGCATTAGGTCCTTAGCTCTGATGTGCAGTCCTAGACCTCATGACCCAGTTTCTGATTTTACCAATGGCTGTTGATGACTTGCCAAGCTTCTCGCGTCTGAGAGTCTGAGGTCTTTGAAAACAGTGGTCCTTAAGAGGCTCTGCTGCTCACTCGGTGTGCTTCACTGTGGCAGGGACTCAGCAGGATGGATGCAGAGACGAGGAAGAAGCTGACCAGCTGACCAGACAAGGATGGGACAGTTTGGAGGGCTCATGACCATCTGTAATTGTCACACCAAGCTTGGCTCACGCTGGCTCCCAGGGGAATTGGTGGAGCCTGTTAATCTCCTCTTCTCTGCAAATGAGACACTTCCTGGACTGGCACACTAGCTGGGCAGTCCTGCGAAAGCCAGCTGAACTGTGTGCTGAACTCCTGTTATTTCTCCCTCTCTCCTGTGAGCGGCATCCAATGGGCAGAAAGACGCAGAAGCCATCTGCAGTTTTCTCTGGAGACTTAACGCGGTGTTGGAGATTGTTTCCAAGCCATCACTTCTGCAACATGGGGTTTAAATTTTCCTGTTGGATAAATGACAGGCCTACTAATAGATATGTTTGTGGGCCTTGTCAGAAAGGTTTGGAGCACAGTCAGTGGGCAAAAAAAGAAAAATCAGTATTTTTTAATGACAATTAACAGTTAATTCAGCTCCCCAGACAATGTGGTTTTCCAGTGTTTTCAAGCCTGCCTATTTTTCAACTCCCTTCCTGTTGCCTGGTTCTTTGCCTTCTAGGGCAAAATTTGTTTTTTCACTTAGAAATTAATTTTGAAGATAGCATACAAAGTAGTGAGCTTCATTATGGCATTTTCACACAGAGATCCCTTCTCCCAGACAGCCCTTCCCCACACCCCACCCCATGTTGGTTCCCTTCCTGCCCCCAGATAGCCTCCCAATTTGCTTTCCTGTCTTGGGGGATCCCAGTGCCCCTAAAGCAAAGCTTTACTTATTCTACCAGTGACTCAATCCCATCTGCTTTCTGCAACTGCCCTGGCCCCTTGGGATGGCAAGGGGTCTGAACAGGGACAAGAACATGGCAAGACTGGAGAGATGTTGGAGTGGGGCTTGGGGATCCTCAAGAGAACGGTTTGGTTATCTGAAGTAATCAGAGTGATCAAGCCCAAAGAGTAAAGAACCAGGATGGTTCATAGGTCAAAGTAGTGTTTCCATCAAAAGGATGGCTCAGGAGCTTCAGAGGTCTGATAATTACTAGGAATCCCCCTTCCCAGGCTGTATCAAAGAGAGCTTGGGACAAGGTTATGAACCCTTTCCTGACAGAACTGAGGGCTGATTTGGGAGCTCAAAAGACTATATATGTGCGGTGGGGGCAGCGTTTTCCAAAGAGGCAGTTTATTAAGAATCAGAAAATCCTGCAGTAGAAATTGGCCTTGATGACCAAGAAAACCATGTCACAACCACCTCTGGCTGCCAAGATCTCTTTCAGCACGGACGATGCTCACAATACTTGTGGATAGGACTCAGAAAATACCTTCTGCCACTGGGACCAATAAACCCCAGACTCTACCCACCACTCCAGCAGCCAAAAAGTACCGGCAGGGCAGGAAAGATTGAACGTCTAGGTTTGGGTTCCATATCGTTTGTCCCTGTTGACTATGTGTACGAGTTACTAACTTGGAGTTTCACTGTCACCCACCTATTCCAGGGGTATGAATGGAGTGCCTACCATAGGCCAGGGACTCTCCAGGTGCCAGGGATACAGTAGTGTACCCAGGTGGAAGGAAGAGGTCAGTAAGTGAATGACATCATCCTGTACAATGTGATCAGTGACATGAAATGAAGCATCTGAGCAGGGCAGGGGGACCTGAAAGCTGGCCAGGGGTGGGGAATGGCACAGATGCTTGAACATCTGATTCTCTTGACTCTCAAAGAATATCTTCCATAATTTCTTCTTATTTTTCTTTATATGTATGGGTGGATGTCTATGAATGCCACAGTAAATGTGTGTAGGTGCCCGCAGAGGCCAGAAGAGGGCGTCAGAGCCCCTGACATTACAAGCAGTTGTGAGCTGCCTGATGAGGGTATTGGAACCAGAACTCAAGTCCTCTAGAAGAGCAGTGAGTGCTCTAACCACTGAGCCATCTCTTCTATCCCTCAAAGAATGTTTCAAAAGCAAACATTTATTTTAGAGAAGTTTTTTTTTAAAAAATGTTTTATTTATTTTGTATACAGGGTTCTGCCTGCACATACTGCACATCTGCCTACATTCCAGAAGAGGGCACCGGATTGCATTACAGATGGCTGTGAGCCACCATGTGGTTGCTGGGAACTCAGGACCTCTGGAAGAGCAGCCAGTGCTCTTTACTGTTGAGCCATCTCTCTAACCCCTAGGGAATTTTTTAAATTAGCACTCAAATGTTGGGTTTCATTAGGGCCATTTCATGCACATGTTACTGTGTTTGTCCATTATTCAATCCCATTATACACTCCTGTCCCACGTCCACCAATTCTCCTCTTCCCCCAAAACGGTATTGCTTCTTAAAAAACAAATGGGAGCAGACACATGATACTGGGGCATCGGGCTTTCCCTGTCTCTTCCCCATCATGCGCGCTCTCTTGTTCTGCCCTCACTCCTCCTAGTCACCTCTTTCCTCCCTGAAATAGTTTCCCCTGACTCAGCTGCCAACTTCTAATCAATCAGGGTACAATACTTATGAAGCAAGCAAAGGAAGAACATAAAGTCTACCTTTTACACAACTCAGCAGTAACTTACCATCTCTTGCCTCATGGAACTCATTTCCATGTGAGGACAGAGGAGGAGTTATCTTCAACACTCCCTGAGAGTGCGGTGGGGTGCTGACCTCAGAGTCCCTGAAGCTCAAGATGGGCACTGTCACATAGAGAACCCCTCTGTCCACTCAAGTGCAGGGTCTTCAAAAGCCCAGCTATGTCGTTTACAGGAGACAGACAGCTCAGAGACTGCCCACCACGGGTTGAGTAATTGACCATGGGAACCCTGCATTTGGTGGTCAGGGATGTGGCCAGCATAGCGGGTAGTGGACGTTCTTTGTCTCACTGTGAGATGCCAACCCCAACTGGCTCTACAACTGACCAATGGCACATTGGGAACCAAACCATCTGGGGCTGGAGCACAGAGTCTGAAGAAGGATCAAGAAGAAGAGAGAACCAGTCTCCTCCTGGCTCCTCCTCTTCTGGATATATGCCAGTGAAGCCATTTAATTTCTAGTGGGGGTGGGTGGGATGAGGTGTCTGGAGCCAGCCACCCTGTGCTCTTTGGTGAGTTTATACAAAGGATCTCTTCTTTAGTATCAGAGAGGCCTACGCAAGCAGGAGAAGAATGAGACTTGGCCTCTGCCAGAGGTCTTAAATCAGTAGCCACCAAAGAAGTCAAAGATCTCAGGAGGACCTCTGTCTTTTCCATGAATAAAGCGATCTCACAGTGCAAGGCTTATTAGTGTTTTGAGGTAGGGTTCTTCCTTCCCATCTTTCTCCCTAGATCTACAATGAACTTATATAATTTCTCTAACTGCAAAAGGGGAAGGGAGGCACCAACCTGACACTTGAAACACGATGACAGATGGTATTTGCCAGCCAGCAGGCCAAGGGGACATCACACAACGTGACTGTCCTGAAGTGCAAAAGCCGCTGGATGGGTCTCCTGTTGGCCAGAGCACAAATAATGTATTTCCTGGCAAATGTGTGCTGAGAGGCCCAGGAATTAATTGCCTCCATATCTGATTCCAGAAAAGATAATGCTTGGGCAGGTCATCTGGACATCAGGAAATTTTCCAGAATGGGCAATTACCTCGTAGTCTTCCAAGCTCCTCTTTATTCTCCTATAGCATGCCTCATGGTCCCAATTCTGGAAATGTAAGTATCCTGTTGTGTCGGTTCGAAGATGAAACAAACATGCTGTTTGGAAAAACCCTATCAATCTTCACAGTGGGGTGGTAGCTTTCAGTAGGTTTCCCTTCTGGGCATCATTTGTTTACATGGTTATGATTCATAATAAAAAAAGGAAGTCTCAGTATAAGATATATCTCACATCATTAGTAACGGTGTGTAAATGCCCAAAGCTCTTGGGATCCATTCTGTTGACTCTAGTAAAAGCTGTTTACAGGGCCTATGCCAGTTCTGAAGTGGAGTAAGTACGACTCAGGAATCAGCCTTGGTTCCCGACTTCCTTAGCATCAGCATTCATCACTGTATCCACAGCAGTCTTTACTAAGGCATTTCTCAAATGGGGTCATAGAAATGAGATTCAGTTCATCACATCTGGGCTGGAACCTGGGATTCCACACACCTGCAAGCTCCCAGGTGATGCCAATGTTTTCTGTTCACAGACCACATTTTGAGTAGTCATGATCTATATTTTTACAGCCAGCTTGAGATAGGCTCACGTCATCCTGTCGGACATTCAGCCTGCTTGTCCAAGCCCATTCCCTATTCTGCCCAGATCTGACATCATTGATTCCCTTGCTACAGCCCCAGAGTCCATGTTTGGACACTGGGTTATATCATGACTGGGTTCCACATCTGGCCACCTTCCTCTGTCCACCTCAAGCTTTACATCGCTGGGTGGTGCCCAGCTTCAGCGTCTCCTTAATGGTCTGTGTTTCATGCCCTTGTGTGGTCCCCTCTCCTACTGAACAGGGCTGATTTGGGTAGCTAGTGGTATTTTGTGGGACTTGGATGATGAAGTGCTAAGATGTCTTGGTTTTCTTTCACTTCCACACATACTGGGAGAAGCCAGTTGTCATGTGGGTGTACTGATGATGAGACGACTATGGTATGGAACCCAGGCTCACTGTCGATAGCCACACCAGTGGGGCATTCTAGAAGCAGGTCCTTTAGCTCTCATCTAGCTCTGAGAGTTGCAGGCCCTGACATCTCAACAGGTGCTGTGTGAAAGATGCTGAATTAGAACCTCCTAGCTGAGGCATCCCTGAGTTCCTGGCCCTTGGACAGGTAGGATGCATATTGCCTTCAGGTGCTGAAGGTGCTTGGGTAGATTTGTTGTACAGCAGTAATCAACCTGTCTTGTGCAGAGTCAAGGACACCTGTCTCATGCATGCCTGTCTTAGACACAGTGTCATGCACATCTGTCTTGTGCACAGTGTTTTGTACACCTGTCTCATGCATGCCTGTCTTAGACACAGTGTCATGCACACCTGTCTTGTGCACAGTGTTTTATACACCTGTCTCAAGCATGCCTGTCTTGGACACAGTGTCACACACATCTGTCTTGTGCACAGTGTTTTGTACACCTGTCTCATGCATGCCTGTCTTGGACACAGTGTCATGCACACCTGTCTTGTGCACAGTGTTTTGTACACCTGTCTCATGCATGCCTATCTTGGACACTGTGTCATGCACACCTGTCTTGTGCAGTGTTTTGTACACCTATTTCATGCATGCCTGTCTTGTGCACAGTGTTTTGTAAACCTGTCTCATGCATGCCTGTCTTATGCACTGTGTTTTGTACACCTGTCTCATGCACACCTGTCTTAGACACAGTATTTTGCATGCCTGTCTTGTGCACAGTGTTTTGTACACCTGTCTCAAGCAGGCCTGTCTTGGACACAGTGTCATGCACGCCTGTCTTGTGCACAGTGTTTTGTACACCTGTCTCAAGCACATCTGTCTTGTGCACAGTGTTTTGTACACCTGTCTCGCGCACGCCTGGCTTGGACACAGTGTCATGCACGCTTGTCTTGTGCACAGTGTTTTGTACACCTGTCTCATGCACGCCTATCTAGGACACAGTGTGCAACTCTCACAGTGCTGACTCCTCTTCTAGGACACCCCATTCTATTCATCCTTCAAGAATCATCCTTCCATTCAATTTCCCGAGGAGGCCTTTAATGGCTTCCACTCTCGAGGTTTGGCCAGATGCCACTTCTGTAGGTTGCCATGATATGCTGGGCACATCTCCATTGCCATGTTTATTATAATATCTAGTCATCATCTATTTGTCTGGCAGTCCCACCAGGCGATGCGCTCTCCACAGGCAGAAGGATGAGCCGCTTTGGCATCCTTATGCCAATCACAGTACCTGGCACACAGCAGGTGCCACTGAGCATTGGCTGAAGAAATGAATGACGCCAGCTGCTCTGGGATTATGAGAGTGCAGAAACTTGTCCATCACCCTGGAAGCTTGGGAGACACCTGCCCCTGCTTGCTCAGCCCACCGTCTCATACAGGGGTAACTCAGGTCCTTTAACAGCCTCATTTCTAGTTTTTGTTCACACAACTCACTCATTAACTCACCCCAGTGCCTTTTTGGACAACACTTCAGAAGCACTTGTGGAGATTTAACAGATCCCTGTCACAAGACAAGCTCTGTCTCTCACATGGGTATGCACGCACAAGGACAGGGCTGCCTGAGAAAAGAACATCAGACCAGAAAATCTAGGATAGGGCAATGGCTTTAAGTGAATGGTGGAGCTAAGGCAAAAACATATCTGAATGGACTGTGTAAATCTCTCTATATGAGAGTGGCATCCATATTTATCAATAAAGATAGTTTTTTTCTCCAGTACTGAATTTTAAGATGTTTTTATTTTATAGGTGCTTACATAAAGACAACAAACGGTATAATGAATGATGTCTTTGATGCTTTCTCTTTTAGAGTCCAGAAATGTTTCATATACAGCTACTTTTACAAACAGCTAAGAGGCTGGGGGAGGTGGCTCAGTGGCTAAGAGCTCTTGATGCTCCTGCTGAGCACCTGAGCTCAGTCCTCAACACACACATCAGGTGTCTCACAACCTCCTGGAACTCCAGCTCCATGGGACTGATGCCCTCTTCTGACCTATGTGGACAATAGCATGCATGTGCACACAGACAGACAGACAGCCCGCTCCCCTCAGTCTTAAGCCCAAAACACAATGCTAAATTTTAAGCTGGGCCTCGTGGTACTTGCCTATCCTAGTACTTAGAAAGGAGATGCAGGGGGATCAAGAGATCAGGGCCTGTTTGAGCTATATAGCAAGATCCTGTCTCACAAACAAACACAACATTAATTCTAGCCTGGGAAGGTGTTTCTATGACACGCTCACCAATACAGTGCACAGTTTCCCTGCTATTCGCCCTGATATGAGAAACACAGAACCAGGAGAGAAAACAGCAGGATGGTCCATCCACACCCATGATCTCCATGGAAGCTCCCTAGCAGACAGCTCCCCACCCCAGCTCCTTACATGACAACCTATACCTGGATACTTTTCGCTGAACTTCTGCTTGCCAAGGATGGCCAACAGAGATGGGAAGAGAAAGCCGTGATGTAAATTCTAGAAGACCGTGTCGCAGAGGTTCTTGGAACACAGGACTCTGAATTACTGCACCACAGCCTCAGCCAGTGTGATGACACCTGCATCCCTTCCACCCATGCTCTGAACATTGCAGGCTGCTGTCACTGGTTCAGTCCTGGGATGCTTTCTGTCAGCCTACCATAGGGAGCTCAAGGACAATTTCTGTTTATTTGTTTGAGACAAGTCTCACTGTGTGGTCCAGGCTGACTTCAAACACTCTAGCTTCAAATTTTTCTAGTTCTAATTAAGTAATTGCATGTGTCCAGTGGCTACCACACAGGGCAGCTCACTTCTACCAGAGCTGGGATGATCCTCAAGGACACACCAAGGACATACTCATCAAGGACAGTGTGTAAAAATGAAACAGTCTATAGCTTCAAGGTGGAACATCAAAGCCAGAACGTCAGAGGCAGGGCTAGAAAGCTGTCTGGGAAGAGGGAATTTGGAAAAGAACATGTCATCAAAAGACCCTGCTTTGTTTCTGTCTGACCGCAATGCTTCTCAGCAGCTCTGTGTTCATCTGATCCCTCAGGTAGACAGAGCATTTGATTAAAAATCATCAGGAGATGTTAAAAAGCCATCGTTGTACTCTTGCTGTTCCTTGTCACTCAAAGGACAATGTTAGGAATCACAGAAAAGTCAACAGTAGGTGCACATTGGAAGGGGACTGGGATCTGGAAACAACATGCTATCATAGCAACGGTTTAGAATGCTTACGAAGGTTGTACAGTTAGGACTATCCCTGTAACTCTGTTCAGGGAGAAGATATGCTGTACTAGTGTCTGCTGTGGTCAGTTTGAATTGTCAACTCCACGCAATCTCGAATCATCTGGAAATGGAGTCTCAGTGAGGTGCTATTTAGATTAGGGTGGCCTGTGGTCCTATCTGTGTGGGATTATCTTGATGATGCTAACAGAAGTGAGAAAGAAGACCCAGCCACGGTGGGTGGCACCATTCTCTTGGCAGGGTATCCTGGGTTGTAGAAGAGAAAGAGAGCCAGAACTAGCAGGCATTAATTCATTGTTTTCTGCCCTTGACTATGGCTGTCATGTGACTAGCTGCTTCAGGCTCCTGCTGTCCTGACTTCCCTATGATGGACAATATGATGAACTGTAAATTAAAACAAATCGTTTTCTCCTTAAACTGAGCCTCCCCCCCCCAAAAAAAAACCCAAGGTAATTTTAACCAATAAAATTTTTATCAGTGACAGAAATTATATAAGTACTGCCCAAAATGGTGCCCACTAGACCCAGGTGCTATAGAGTGATTTAAATGTAACTCAGAATTTTTGTAATCTAATTTAATTTAAATAATTGCATTTATCTAGTGGCTATCATATTGGACAGCATAATTCTATCACCTATGAACCAGTTAAAAAAACTTTTCTGGCTGGTAAAAGGCACCCCCAAGTACAGTTAAATATTCCATGGGCAACCTGCTCTGATTTTGGCAATAATGCTGGCCAAAGGTCAACTCTGAGACCCAGGTTGGAAAGCAACCCCTCAGCACAGTCTTTTGATGCCATTACAAAACAACTGGTAAAAAGATCCCCAAAGAGACAAGCTGGGAGAGCAGGGTGATGCTGTCTGGTATCTGATTATCCAGTGCAACAGTTGAGTCCAATACACAGGCAGATGCAGGCACCAGCGACTTACTTTCCCACAGCAGGAAAGAATGAACACTGGGTTTTCCCAGCCTCAGTCTTGGTTTCTTCTACACAGAACAGCGAGAAAGCTTAGGGTTGTGTTTCTCAGGCTCTCATGTGCATTCAGGATGTGTGTGCTCCAGGCTGGGGGAGATCTGAAGGTGAGTGAGGAGACACTGCTGTTTCCACTGTGCCTGGCAGAGCAGGATGTAGAGATATGACCAGAACAAGGCGGCTGTAGTTAGCGCTGCAGCATCTTGGTCACGGCTGCTGGTGCCTAGAGACAGTTACGCTGGTCTTAGAATCAGTCAAATGCCATTTCTGAGCTCTGGAAGGCTGCGGGGATGTGGCCTTGGACCTTCCACAGCCTCTGCCTTTTATTGCCCTGTTCCGTTCAATGACTTTGGATGCATCTAATTCCTTACATATAGTCTGTTTCCACTCCAAATACTGAGACTGATATTTTTCTAAGTTTTCTTTGATTGTAGGGGACTGTGGACCCGGAGACCCTGAATTTCCTGTTGGCAGCTTGTTTTCCTGTGCTTGCAGCTGCTCTGAGTAAATAACTTGTTTTGCTGCTGCTCTGAGCTTGAGACCCTCAGGAGCTCCTGATGGCAGGGGAATAGTTTCTGGTGAGTTTGCAGCTGAGAGTTAGGGCCTGGCCATTAGTCAAGGAGATCCTATATAAGCTGCCCTGGAACACAATAAAGTTGGCATTCTTGATTCAAGGGAGCATTCTTGGGGAATTCAAGGATGACTCATGTCTCTGTCTGTCTCTGTGTGTGTATGTTCCAATCGCCAGCCCCTTGCCCGGCTTGCAAACCATACAGTATCACATAGCGCATAGAGCACAAAACAGTAGTTGAATTACATTTGATGTTTATTTAAAAAACAAAAAAACAAAAAAAACCAAAAAAACGCTTTTGTCTGCGAGGTCCCTGGCCAGCAAGGGGCCCTGATCCTGTACCAGAA